>ML806831.1:85009-95457 GCA_009831015.1 Picea engelmannii
CCTTATTTAATAATATAGTGGACCTAGTCCACCTTACATTGAATGACCTCCACTATTATCACTATGGGCCCTCTAGGCCCCTCCACTACCTCTCTAGCTACCTTACATGTAGGCACTTCTAGGCCCTAGTGACTTTCTCTCCTTAGGATTTTTATGGAGTAAAAATTATGCAACAATAACCAAATGAAAACCTCTAGAGTGCTATCATTTTAGGGCTCTAGGGTTTCACTAGTTACTAGATCAATTTAGTGAAAGCTTAGCAAATAAAAAGTAAGAAAGTGGCAACTTAAGTTTCTTACTTCAAGCATTAAATACACCATGGAATTTCATAATCTTGTATGAGAAAAATAAAACCATTCAATAGATGAAAAAATGTAGATTTTACTTACTTTCACCAAGAATAATCATGAGTATACCATGCAAGATCACCATAAAACTTCAAAAAATGATCCAAGTTGTAAAGAAAAGCCTTAAACAAGAGTGGTGCCTCACTATTTCAGCCAATAACCCTAATAGGGTGAAAATTTCATGCCTACTTGTCTCTAAGGACAAGTTGTGATGAAAATGAATGTCACTTTCTGCTTATTTATACAAAATTTAACCTAAAATTAATTTCAATTAATAACCACTGGGCCAACCTGGCTAGTTTTTTACACAAATTAAATATGGGCAAAACAAAATTAATTTGCATCTAAGAATCACTCCAAGGGTGACATCATACACCTCTAAGGTGGCGTTGAGCCCCAAGTATGGAACGCAGGGCAGGGAAGGTGAAACGTTGAGCCTCCAAAGGCCTGAAACCCTACCCATATGTACCAATTCCTCATAAATGTCGTCCAAGATGACAAGACCAGTTTTGGATGACGTCTAGGGTATCCACAATGACATTCAGGGCCCTCAAGGGATAACGTCCATGTGGGAGGAGCAAGATCCCCTAGGTCTAGGTCTGCCAAGGTGCATCCAAAGGAAACATCCTTCTTTCTCTCGGTGCAAGTTTTCAATCCCTATCATGCCCCTTGGCTGAGGTCTCAGCATCCATCGGTGGGATTTACGCCCTATGATGGTCCGATCTAATCATTCCCTCATGTCCACCTATCCACAAAGCAAGGTCATGTAGCAACAACAAGTAAGCCCTCCAGAGGTTCATAAGTCACAAGGATCATAACATGTAAATCACCTCCAATAATTAAACCCAAACATGTGCATCAAACCCCCCTTAACCCAAAAAAATGCTCAAAGGTGTTATGCAATTTGACAAGTTAAGTTTGGAGAAGGTATCAGGGTATCCTATTGGGCTAACCTCTCTTAAGTTTGGGGTGTTTCCCAGGTGGGATCTAATCTAATTCATGTAGGTGTATGAGGTGGCTATAGGGTAAATATTTGGGCATGGGGTGTTGTAATGTTCCCAAGCCAATATGAAAGGAACATCATGTTTTTGCATGATTTTTAAACTATTTCTGGTAATGGCATTTCGCCAAACACTTTGCTTACTATGGTCCTTTACGTTGCACTTAGAGTTATACTGATGGTTTATATGTGTATTTGCAGCAACAGATAACAAGATAAAGCCATGTAACATACCACAACCATATGCAAGATCAACAATACGATAGACAATCCAAAATGATTCTGATCTGGTCTTTATTCATAATAATAAGATCCTGATACAAGGATGATGTAGATCTGGAATGATCAATAGATTGATCCAATAAACATAATAGAAGCTGCTACAAAATGCTCCCGGGAAGAAGATGAAAGCCTCCAAAGGCTGGATACATGATGAAGACCAATACAAGAAGATAGATAGGCCGTATGAAGTGCCAAACCCCCAATGTTGGATTATGTTACATCCTGTTGGAATGTTGAATAGCCTCAATAATTCGGCCTGACTAAAGGAAGTCTCCAAATGACCCCAAAATGAGTAGAATGATAGATCGAGTTACTGCAAGGACAACCCAAGTTCTCAAATCTCCAAATTCCCTCTCAAACCCATAGATCTAACTTCCCTTCAAGGAATGGTGTGCCCCCTTGGATGCCTGAAACCCTAGATAATTCAGCCTCCCTCCTAGAGGCCTCCAAATGCTCCACAAAACCACTAGAATGATAGATCGAGGCTCGGTTACCTCCTTGGTGAAGTCCCAAGTGAAATGGTGAAGATCTGATCTATCAAATGACTGAAATCACTTTCTAAAGTGTGCTCCTCTCCTCCAATTCGTCCAATGCATCTAGTAAATCAAATGGTACATAAAACTCCACCGGAATGCACTAGATCTAATGGCCAAGACACTACAATGAAAACTCAGGTGTTAGAATCTCCAGAATCCCTACCAATCACCTAGAACGAACTTCCCTCAATGGATGGTGTATGGTGCACCCTCTCTCTTTCCTGTGCATGTGGCTGGTGTAGAACCCTCCTACACTAAGTAGATATGAACTAGAATGGTGTGGGGGAGTATTGCATCCTTGAGACTAATCTTGGAACAAGCTAGGTGGAATCTTTCACCATCGAATTGTCCTCTAGGGTTTGTTAAGTCAAAACCCTCAAAACCCCCAAGGTATGGGCTCACTAGCTAGAAGCTAGATATCAAAAGATAATAATACATGAGTGAATCAAAGAATAGAGAGTGTTGCCTCTTCTTTATACTTATTGCTCACCTTGTCCCTCCAAAGTGGCTTTTACTTTATTAATATGTAATTAATTAACTAAATCACTTTAATTAATTAATTAACCTTTTTACCTCTCAAAAGTGCCTTATCTCTCCTTATGGCTTCCCTGGCCACTGAAAGTCACTTCTCATCATTCTATCCTGTAGTTTTCTTTCTCCTGATTCCAATGAGTTATTACACTGAGAGGTTCCTCCAAGTATTGTGCCCAAAATGACCTCTTCAGTGAATTTAGTTAACCTATAGCTCAAAATACTCAAAATTATGGAAATCGTCGGAATGCAACGGAACCAAATCCAATCTATGCAGAATGGATCATAATGATGAAAGAGGATGAGAGATGCAAGTTGGACCCCAAAATATCCCTCAATAGCTCTTGTACTCGCTATAATCTCCAACTGGCTTCCCTGGTCATCATAACACTTTGTTGTACCCTGATGTCCCAAAGTGGGGACATTACAGTCCTCCCTACTAGAATATTTCTTGTCCTCAAGAAATAACCAAATCCCTCCAAGAATAATACCAAGATCCCATGTCCACCGGTAGGACACACATTAGAACCCTTCCAAAGATGAATGATCAAAGACTCCACCCCATGGGTCCCATATCAGAAAGTGAATTGCAATATCCTGTGAAGCATAGTCCTGAAATATATCAACTCTGTGGATCACCTGCACATGACACAAGGCCTCATCCCGGAATGATTCCCTCCTCCAAGATACTACCAAGATCAATACGACCTCCATCAACTACACATGTTGATGCCAAAATGAGGTATTGCAAGACCTCCGTGAGACACCCTCAAGTGATGTGCTCTCCTCAACACTGAAGCTCAATGTAAAGTCAGAACAACTTTCCCCTGCAAAGGTCCACTCGCCCCTGTCATTCAATGAAGTTCTCAACCCTGCAATCCCTGGGTCCCATGCTAACCTCTGTTGAAGATCACCACACTGACATTGCACCATGATGACCATGCCTGTCTGCTCTCTATATATATACTGGATCCTCCACTCCTGGATCCTCAAGCTAAAATACATGTGGCACTTGGCCCTGTTGTCCAGAAACTCTACCTGTAAAAATATCTCTGTGGGAGTAGTACCTGTCCAACCATATCCATGTCTGATCATGATGATCAAGAGTGAAAAGTTGCATCGCTCCATAAGACAAGTCCCAGCAGGCCTACTCCAAACTAACCCATGGTGGAGTATGTGGCTCTCTGGTGCAAACTGGGCCATCATGTAGTGAAACATCCTGCTAGCCAAATGAACTCTCGGATCCCATGGAAAACTTGGAAGTTTATCACTTCCAATGTCCTCTAACTACTCATGTGTGAGACTGATCACTGTCAGAAGCCCTCTGTGTTCATCTGCTATCACCTGGCCTATGGTGCTCACCATCACACACCAAGTCTCATATGGTTGCCTATGACGATCCACCTCTATCCTGTTGGATGCCATAAAAGTACTCCTGTCAGGTGGTCTCGGCCTACTCACTCTCCATGCCCTCTGCCATTGTCTATCTCTCCTCAAGCTATTGTCAATGATAAATGTGTCGAGAAAGGCTAATAGAAACATCTGTAGTTGACTGTAGGACTGGAAGATATCACAGGCTTTAGTCAATTCCAAGGATCCAACCAGAAGCTCGTCCATCAGTATCCATGATAAATACTCGTCGGTAGTCATCACTGAATCCCAACCATCCATTACAACCGAAAGTAACTCCTCGAACTATTGGTCAACCAACCTCCATCCCTCATTTCCCATGAAACTGTTGATATGGTGAAGGTGCTCTCTCATAACTATGTGCTGCTGAAAAGGAGTGAAATCTGTATACTCCCCTAAGTGTGTCTCCTCTCTGCAATCCAATACATCCATCTAAATCTGACTGCATATCTCGGCATGTCTCTGTGAGCGATCACTCATCACTGTATGCCCCTGCATACTCATGTCATCTCCTGTATACTCATGTTGCATCATAGATCCTGGGTGTACTACTGGATCAACCTCTACCTGAAGGTCAACCACTCTCGGGACACAAATGGAAGTATCATCCATCAATTGGTGCTCCTCTGCTAGACCACCAACATCCTCTAGCCATGTGACCGAAGGACATACCTGATTGTCCACAAGAATAAATGAAGTGTATCTCTGACGAATCTCCTCAAAAAGTTCCTCTGATCTGGACTCTGATTCTTAAAGGGTTGTCTGTGTGCCTCTCAAGAATCCTCGAGTGCTCTCCAACTCCTGAGCGAGTCGGTCCAACTCCAACTCCTGTTCCCTCAAGGCCCTATGATACATCTCACCAATCCCCAGTAGGTAGTCCATGTCTGTCAACAACTGTTGGTAGTCATTCCTCATCATAGACACTCTCTCCCTAAGGGTATGAAGGTCACCCATGAAAAATCCCTCATCTGCACTACCATGTGCCATTGATTCTCTCCAGCAGTAATCTTCCATCAATGCATGCATGTCATCACTACGCCTGGTGGCTGCCATGATCATATCCTCACTGACTCTCAATTGTGCTGCTAAGTGGTGTGACTCATGATCATAGTCATGTTGAGGTGCCACCTCATGTCTCTCATTGCTAGTGTCATCCCTGCTAGTGTCAACTCTGGAATCCCCAAAAACACTCTCTGCAGAAGATAACATGTTGAACTACCCACTGTCTACTATGTTGTTGGGTCCTCCTGTATGCCATTGCGCCCCATCACTAGATGCTATCTCCCTCTAAATCACATTGTATCATGTATGAGCAGTTGTATCCTCCTGTGCACTCACCTTGCTACTATCATCTGTGCCTGGATCCCATATAGATGTGTCCAGACACGTGCTATGGTCATCTTTACCAATAAAGAGTGCATCCTCATCAATGCAGGCTGATCCTGGAAGTAAGTGCCCCATCAACCTATCAGTCTCCACAATCTGCTCAACTAATGGAGTCTGCAAAAGCTATGACTCAATCTCCTCATGTTGATCTATATGTGCAAGGTCAATTGAATGTACGTCCTATATCTCCTACTGGATCTATGGATCTACATGTCCATGGTGTGCATCTCTCACGTACGGCTTCTCCATCATATCTGACATGCCACTGCTATCCTCATGTGATGTGGATGTCATAGGTGTCTAGAAAGCTGACAGATGCGGCATGGTCAACAAGGGAAGCTCGTCATCTCTAGGTGTTAACACGTGTGAATCCTCACTAGTGTCACCACTTTGTTGAGGTGTAAGGTCATCAATAGTATATGATGTGTCTATTGAAACACCGGTGTTATCATCATGTCGATCCAACTGTCCCTCCAATACGCAAGGGTCATTATCCTCCTCAAGTGCGTAAGGATCACTATCCTCTGTGCAAGAGTCACTATCATCATTAGACTGATCCAAATAAGCATATATCGCTCCATCCTCACATACCTCATCATCACTATAATAGCGTACCTCAATAATATGCTTCTTACCCTTAACCCTACACCTATGATCTGGTTCCCAAGGCACCTTGAAATTGTAACAAAGTTGTGTGCTCCTATTGGGTGTGGGGTTTCTCTGTTCTTCCCTCCATCTAGTGTTTTTGGCTCTCTTTCCCTCTACTAAGATGATCCTGTGTAAACCCTCATCTTCACTCCAGCCAAGATTTCTTAAGTCTACATACTATGGGAAGGTTATTTGGTCCCTAGTTCCCTTTCTAAGGGATGAATATTTTATCTCCAAGAATATTATCTGAAAGTATATCTCATCCATTTCTCCTTTATGGAAGACCCCTCAGGCTGGAAGGAGTCTAAGATCTGATACCACTGTAATGTTCCCAAGCCAATATGACAGGAACATCATGTTTTTGCATGATTTTTAAACTATTTCTGGTAGTGGAATTTGGTCAAACACTTTGCTTACTATGGTCCTTTAGGTTGTGCTTAGGGATATACTGATGGTTTATATGTCTATTTGCAGCAACATATAAGAATATAAAGCAATGTAACATACCACAACCATATGCAAGATCAAAAATATGATATACAATCCAAAATGATTTTGATCTAATCTTTATTCATAATAATAAGAACCTGATACAAGGATGATGTAGATATGGAATGATCAACAAATGGATCCAATAAACATAATACAAGCTGCTTAAAAATTCTCCCAGGAAGAAGATGAAAGCCTCCAAAGGTTGGATACACGATGAAGACCAATACAAGAAGATAGATGGGCCATATGAAGTGCCAAACCCCCAATCTTGGATGATGCTATGTCCTGATGGAATGTTGAATAGCCTCAATAATTCGGCCTTAATGAAGGAAGTCTCCAAATGAACCCAAACTGAGTAGAATGATAGATTGGGTTACTACAATGACAACCCAAGTGCTCAAATCCACAAATTCCCTCTCAAACCCATAGATCTAACTTCCCTCCAAGGAATAGTGTGCCCCCCTTGATGCCTGAAACCCTAGATAATTCAACCTCCCTCCTAGAGGCCTCCAAATGCTCCACAAAACCACTAGAATGATAGATCGGGGCTCGGTTACCTCCCTGGTGAAGTCCCAAGTGAAATGGTGAAGATCTGATCTATCAAATGACTGAAATCACTTTCTGAAGTTTGCTCCTCTCCTCCAATTCGTTCAATGCATCTAGTAAATCAAATGGTACATAAAACTCCTCCGGAATGCACTAGATCTAATGGCCAAGACTCTGTAATGAAAACCCAAGTGCTAGAATCTCCAAAATCCCTGCCAATCACCTGGAACGAACTTCCCTCAATGGATGGTGTGCCCCCCTTGCTGGAAAGCCCCAATGGTGTGCCCTCTCTCTTGTCCTGTGCCTGTGGTTGGTGTAGAACCCTCCTGCACTGAGTAGATATGAACTAGAATGGTGTGGGGGAGTATTGCATCCCTGAGACCAAGCTTGGGACAAGCTAGGTGGAATATTTCACCATTGAATCATCCTCTAGGGTTTGTTAAGTCAAAACCTCGAAACCCCCAAGGTATGGGCTCACTAGCTAGAAGCTAGATATCAAAAGATAATCATACATGAATGAATCGGAGAATAGAGGCCTTTGCCTCTTCTTTATACTTCCTGATCACCTTGTCCCTCCAAAGTGACTTTTACTTTACTAATATTTAATTAATTAATTAAATCACTTTAATTAATTAATTAATTAATTAACCTTTTTACCTCTAAAAAACGCCTTATCTCTCCTTGTGGCTTCCTTGGCCACTAAAAGTCACTTCTCATCATTCTATCTTATGGTTTTGTTCCTCCCGATTCCAATGAGCTATTACACTGAGAGGTTTCTCCAAGTATTGTGCCCAAAATGACCTCTTCAGTGAATTTAGTTAACCTATAGCTCAAAATACTCAAAATCATGGAAATCGTAGGAATGAAACGAAACCTAAGCCAATCTATGTGGAATGGATCATAATGATGAAATAGGATGAGTGATGCAAGTTGGACCCCAAAATATCCCTCAATAGCTCATGTACTCGCTATAATCTCCAACTGGCTACCCTAGTCATCATAACACTGTGTAATACCATGATGTCCCAAAGTGGGGACATTACAGGTGCATGTGATAACAGGGAAATGTAAAGTCTTACCTATGGGTGCCTTTGTAAAGGGTGAGTTGCACCTTGTCATGAATGCAATTGTTTCCTAACCCATTCATTACCTTTTACTCTTAGCTTTATTTTCTTTTGATCTTTTGTTCTTGTGCTTCAAGGAAATAATTGAGGGTCATTGTCCTGGCTTGATGACCGGAGGTGACGACGTTATCCACAAACATTTCACGGAAATGAGAAGGTTTGCTCGTGATGAGACCCCCTTTCTCTTGGCTATGCCTCCAAGAGCCACTACCTTGGCTTGGTGACCAGATAGGTGGTAGTGTCATACCGCTACATGCCCATGGTCATAATAGGTCAGCTCATGATGAGACCTCCTATCCATCAACTAGTACCTTGATTGTTTATTTTATCTTATGGGTCCCCTTTCCTTACTGAGAATATTTTCACTTCTTTCTTGGGGATCCTTGGGTGAAGCATCTCGATGGTTTCAACATTGGCTTTTAACTCTTGTCAGCTACTTTTACCCTCTGGGCCTTTACCCCTTCTTCCCACAAGGTAAGGTACAACCCTTCCTAGTGTAGCCAATCCCAAGGCACAAACAAGGATAAGGGAGATGGAAGGAATAAATATGGAAAGTGGTAAGTATGGAGGGAATGGACGATGGTTTTTCACAAATCCACCCGGTAGCAACCCATCCTAAAGGAAAATCAACTTAGTAGGGCATCGTGTCACCCTTCTAGGTATGAACAAGGCAAAGAGCATAATTTCCAAGCAAACGTCATGAGATGAAGAAGGATTCAATACAACATGTTCAAGTGCTTCAAAAATCAGAGTGATACATACCATGATACCCGTACCCATTACCTCATGGAGCAAAACTCACCGCTACTTCGGGACGAGGATGGTGTGATGGATATTGTTGGTGGTGATACGTGGAGTACAATGAAGAAAAGAGGGGCCCACTGGGGCCATGCTGAAGTCATCTGGCTCTTTGTACTCCATGTCTAGGACTTGTGAGCCTTGAGATGTGATCTCCTTAGTTATCCCTAGGCTAGGGGATAACATCTGGCTCCAACTCAGGGACATGTGCTCACCATAGAGCTCATGAGAACCTCAACATATCTGGTATGACATGTTCCCACTAAATCTCAACAAAAGATATCAATAATCCCTAGGGTGGTGATATCACCCCTCATTCATATATGATAAAATAAACAAATAAGAGCATCTCTAGTCTAGCATATGATTATGAGTATACATATATACATAATGAATCAAGACAATATGAAAAATGCAACTACAACTATGCAAACATGATATGAAAATTGTATATACAATGGATGCAAATGCCTACCTACCTCTAGTTACGTGTTGGTTGAATTCTAGGTGTAGTCATATAACTAGTGAAACCATCCTAGCAATACCTCATAATACCTACATATGTGCTTCATCATATACCAAAACAATGACAAGTCAAGCACGATAATAACATGAGTTAGAGCATGCATCATATCATAGGAAGTCATAAAGTCTAGCTCATGGAGGCGGGAGGGAGGGAAAAAATTATGCCAAGTTACACTTCTAGGAAAGTGTTTAATCCATCTTAGAAATGGGATTGTGAAAAATCAAAGGCTCAAAAGACTGACTCAAAGTGTCTGAAGGTTGGTTGCCTTGGACGTCATCACATCCTGAGGTCTGGGAAGGGACTAGCAAGAACCTAGAGGATGATTGGCAAATTTTTAAGGGAAATTTGAAAGAATGTGATAACAAACTTCTTCTTAAGGTATTCAACCTACCCTTGAATTCTAAAAGAAGGCTATGTTGTAGAGAAAACTTGGGACAAGGGATATGTTTCCCAATTGCACCCTTAGTGAAATAACGAGGTAAAATAATCGAAGGGAGCTAGAGAACCTTGTGACAAGTATCATGCTTTAGGCAAGCAATGTCCTTACCCTTATCAAGATTTGAGCACAACGATGGTTGATCATCTTCTTCATAGAATAATTCCAAATGCTCAAAGGAATCCTCATCAAAATCCTCAAGGTATGATTGAAAATCATCAAAAGAACATAGAACTAGGTCACCCTTGGGTGCTTTGAAAACATATGTAACTACATCATCTCCTTGTTGCCAAATGTCAAAATTAGTAGTAACCTCATATGATAGTTGTAAAGGAAACATTTGGAAATGACCCTCAATGTCATAAATGGGATCCCCATCATACCCA
>ML806831.1:99004-121546 GCA_009831015.1 Picea engelmannii
AGGATGATGGATTCTAGGAGTTTGTTGTAGCAAATTCTCAAACCTGGTACAAAATTCCTTGACAGTCTCGTTCTTAGTTTGTTTCATGTATTCAAGTCTTTTTATTAGCATGTGGATATATTCTAATTTAATACCCCATTTCTCAAGAAAGGTTTCTTCTAATCGGTCCATAGATGTGATGTTAGCATCAAGGAGATCATCATAACATTTCCTAGCATTGTCCTGAAGAGTGGCAGAGAAAATTTTCATTGCCAAGTCTTCAACATCATCATTGATAGGGTGGAGTTCAAAGAAAGCCCAAAAATTTTCCATTTGATCTTCGACCCTAACTCCATCATTACCAGTGAATCTAGGGAGCCAATTCTCATACCTCGAAGGCATTTGTCGAGGATATCCCAGAATTTCACTCATATCCAAGGGTTTAAAATTACTCGGGTCCCATTGACAAGCCATGTTGGCTTTGTTATTAGTAGAGTCACCAAATAATCCTTCTAGGGATCATCAAAGGGAAAAGAGGGAATCGCCCTCAATGGAGTCGCCAAGTAAGCTTCATGAAGTAAAGGATTTGAGCAAAAGGCTTACCGAAAAAGTGTCGTACGAGGAAAATTGACTCAATGTTCCCCGACAACAACACCAAAAATGTTATCGCGCAATCTATACTTGCCCAAAGCCTAAAGGCAAGTAAGCTTGGATTGATGTAACATAGAGGTAGCCCTATCATTGTCACCCCAATAGGGTACCTCTTTCTCTTTAGGAGGAGGAAAACCTCACTCCAAGGGAGATGTCCCAGGACCTTGTTGGTTGATTAAAGGCAAAAAGACACGGTGAAAACCCACCCCTCTCTCTAGGTCACTCAACAGAAGAAGTCACTTGGGTAAATTTTAAAGAGACAAGGGAAAATCAAAGTAGGTTTTTACCTTCCATTTACCAATGAAACATCAAACATTAGTACTAACAATGATATCAACGATTATAATCAGTGACTTCTTAGACAAATTATGTGATGCTAGAACAAGTTATATATACAGATGAGATTATAACAACAACAATGTATCTTGAAAATTGCAAGTTATGATGACAAAAAAAGATAAAAAGGGGCTTGCAAACTTGATAATACTTTGTCATTCACGATTTTCAAGATTAACACAAGTCAATAAATGACTTAAATGGTTGTCCAAACATTTATAACAACAATAATTAATGATGATGACAACAATGGAAACCACTTCAAAAAAGTATTATAATAACGCAATAAGACATTACTTCAATATCCAATGATTATAGTTTTCTTAGTACAAAATGCTCAGTGGTTTTATGGATGATTTTAGGGTTGTTAGGGGCTGCAATAGTGGTTGTAACAACAGTTATGACAACGGTAACAACTTCAGAATTTGCACTTTAGAAAGGAAATTAAACACGCACTTTAACACTTATTGATAGTACCTTGCCTTATACAAATTCTGGGATGACTTAGATGGTTAGTAGGCTGATATAAGCTGCAAAATGATAGTTGTAGCAGTGATTATGACAACAGAAACTTGGTTGTTAATATTTCTAGGTTAGGTTAGCAAATTAATTAAGGTTAGTAGAGTATCAAGTAGGGAATTGAGCTTGAAAATTGATGATACTTGTCAAAGGTCAAAGGAGGATGACTAGTGCCTTTCTAGGGTAATGGAGTCAAAGATGGTGGCTTCTTCTAAGGCTGGTAATTAATGATAATACACAAAATTCTAAGAGGGAAAAAGTCTAGGAGGAGTAGCAACTTAAGTCCTCCTAGATTTTGACCTCAAGAAACAAAGTGCTTGCGAGTATGCACTTCTAGGCCCTAGTGCCTTGCTCTCCTTAGGATTTTTATGGAGTAAAACTTATGCAACCATAACCAAATGCAAACCTCTAGAGTGCTAGCATTTTAGGGCTCTAGGGTTTCACTAGTTACTATATCAATTTAGTGAAAGCCTGGAAAATAAAAAGTAAGAAAGTAGCAACTTAAGTTTCTTACTTCGAGCATTAAATACACCATGCAATTTCAAAATCTTGTATGAGAAAAATAAAACCATACAATAAACCATTTAGTAGATGAAAAAACACAGATTTTACTTACTTGCACCAAGAATAATCATGAGTATACCATGCAAGATCACCATAAAACTCCAAAAATTGATCCAAGTTTCAAAGATAAGCCTTAAACAAGAGTGGCACCTCACTATTTCAGCCAATAACCCTAATAGGCTACAAATTGCATACCTCCTTGTCTCCAAGTTCAAGTTGTGATGAAAATGAATGTCACTTTCTGCTTATTTATACAAAATTTAACCTAAAATTAATTTCAATTCATAATTGTTGGGTCGACCTGGCTAGTTTTTTACACAAATTAAATCTGGACTAAATAAAATTAATTCGCATCTAAGAATCACTCCAGGGGTGATGTCATACCCCTCTAGGGTGACGTTGAGCCCCAAGTATGGAACATTGGGCAAGGAAAGTGAAACGTTGGGCCTCCAAAGGACTGAAACCCTGCCCATATGTGCCAATGCCTCATAAATGTTGTCCAATATGACAAGACCAATTCTGGATGATGTCTAGGGTATCCATAATGACATCCAGGGCCCTTAAGGGATAATGTCCATGTGGGAGGAGCAATATCCCCTGGGTCTATGTTTGCCAAGGTGCCTCCAAAGGCAGCGTCTTTCTTTCTCCTGGTGTAAGTTTTCAATCCTTGTCATGCCCCTTGGCTGGGGTCTCAGCATCCATCAATAGGCTTTGAGCCCTATGAAGGTCTGATCTAATCATTCCCTCATGTGCACCTGTCCATCGGKCAAGGTCCTGCAACAACAACAAGTACGCCCTCCAGGGGTTCATAAGTCACAGGGATCATAGCATGTAAATCACATCCAATAATTAAATTACCCAAACATGTGCATCAAACCCCCCTTAAACCAAACAAAAGCACAAAGATGTTATGCAATTTGAAAAGTTAGGTTTGAAGAAGGTCTCAGGGTGTCTTATTGGGCTAACCTCTCTTAAGTTTGGGGTGTTTCTCCGGTGGGATCTAGTCCAAGTCATGTAGGAGTAAGAGGTGGCATAAGATAAATATTTGGGCATGGGGTGCATGTGATAACAGGGGAATGTAAAGTCTTACATGTGGGTGCCTTTGTAGAGGGTGAGTTGCACCTTGTCATGAATGTAATTGTTTCCTATCACATTCATTGCCTTTTACTCTTAGCTTTATTTTCTTTTGATCTTTTGTCTTATGCTTCAAGGAAATAGTTGAGGGCCACTATCCTGGCTTGATGACCAGAAGTGACAACATTAACCACAAACATTTCACGAAAATGAGAAGGTTGGCTCATTATGAGACCCCCTTTCTCTTGGCTATGCCACCAAGAGCCACTACCTCGGCTTGGTGACCAGATAGGTGGTAGTTTCATACCGCTACATGTCCACGTTCATAATAGGTCGGTTCGTGATGAGACCTCCTATCCATCAATTAGTACCTTGAGTGTTTATGTTATCTTATGGGTCCCCTTTTCTTTTCCTTACTGAGAATCTTTTCACTGATTTCTCGGGGAAACTTGGGCGAAGCATCTCGAAGGTTTCAACATTGGATTTTAACTCTTGCCAACTACGTTTACCCTTTGGGCCTTCAACCCCTTCTTCCCACAAGGTAAATTGCAACCCTTCCTAGTGTAGCCATTCCCAATGCGCAAACAAGGATAATGGAGATGGAAGTGGTAAGTATGGAGGGAACAGACGATGACTTTTCACAAATCCACCTAGTATCAACCCATCCTAAAGGAAAATGAACTTACTAAGACACCATGTCACCCTTCCAGGTATGAACGAGGAAAAGAGCACAATTTCCAAGCAAACGTCATGAAATGAAGAAGGATTCAATACAACATGTTCAAGTGCTTCAAAAATCAGATTGATACATGCCATGATACCCGGACTCATTACCTCATGGATCAAGACTCACCGCTACTTCAAGACCAGGCTGGTGTGATGGATATTGTTGGTGGTGATACGTGGACTACACTGAAGAAAAGAGGGGCCCTTTGGGGCCATGCTCAGGTCATCTGGTTCTCGGTAATCCATGTCTAGGACTTGTGGATTCATGTGCATACCACACCCATCCATGATGCATTCCAAATATTGAATTCTCTTGATCTTGAATGATTAATTCTCCATATTGGCATATAAATGATGTTGCCACAGGGTGTTAAGCACTCATTGAATGTGCTTTAGATGTTTCTCCCATGTTCTATTGAAGATGAATATATCATCTAGATACATAACAAAAAAGGAATTGTTGAATGGATGTAATATATCATCCATCATCCTCGTGAACATTGTTAGGGAAGTATTCGAGTCCAAAGACATGACCAATGACTTAAAAAAATCCTTATTTAGAGTTGAAGCTTGTCTTCCACACATTAGTCTGCTCAATTGGGACATAATTATATCCTGGATTCAAATCAATGTTACTAAAAAAATTGTCACCCTTGAGTTGATCGGGAAGATAATCAATTCAAGGGATAGGATATTGGTTCTTGACTATGATTTTGTCCAGGGCTCTATAATATATATAGAGTTGCCATGTCCTATCCTTCTTTCGAACTAGCACAATTGAGCTCCTACAAGGTGAGAAGTTTGGTCAAATGTGTTTCTTTTGTATTAGCTCTCAAATGTGGCATTTTATCTCCTCGTTCTCTAGAAGAGAGAATTTGTTTACTAGGTTGTTAAGTAGAGGGGAACCTAGTGTCAAATCAATTGCATGCTTTACTTGATAGTGCGGAGGTAATATTGTAGGTGAGGTGAAGCTATCACTATATTCTTCCACCATCGTGTCCACCTTATTCTACTATTCAAAGTGACCCATTGCAAAGGCCTTAATGGTTGTGATGATATTCCATTTACCTTCCAACCAAATCATAAAGAGGATACATCCCCCAATCTAAGAGATTACTTTCCTGCATTGCTTCATTGTGATCAAAGATAATATGGTAGTTGATGGTACCTCTAATATCCTATGACCTGCCAAAGAAATAATGGCACTACAATGCCACATAGACTCATAAACAACATTGTCATTCCACATGTATGGTTGCCCTAAAAGAACATCACAAACTTTAGGTGGCAACATCAGATAATAATTCATCTTTGAAGGGCCTGATGTCGTAATTTAAACGATATTGTTGATTGATGTGGATTTATTGTCCTTAGTTCATTAGACCAATGGTGTATGGTTTTGGGTATGACTCTTGTTGGTAGCTTCAGCTTCTTTATGACCTTTGCTAATATTAGGTTCTTCTAGCTACCGCTCTCAACAACAAAATGTAGTAGAGTCCCCTTCACTGACATATGTACATGGAAAATCCACTCACCTTCTTTGGGATACTTTGGCTCCTCTAGTTGGACCTTTGTGGTAGCAATGGTAATGTTAGGTTACACGTCGATGATCTATTTTCCCTCATATAACTTGTTGTAGCCCAATTTTGTCTAAGTAATGGTGCAAAGTTGAGGTCAGTAGAAGACAAGTCTGTGAAAGACATCAAGCTAAAAAATCCTGAGTATGTAGAATTGCAAAAGCATGAGTACACAAAGTCCATGGATTTACTTCATAAACCCTTTGTGCGCAATCTCTCTAGCCCCCTTTGTATCTTCCTAATGGCATGAACCCTTTTGTAGAAGTGAATTGTAGTTGACAAATTATTTAGTATATTTGGGAATATTTTGTAACTATATATATGGGGATTGATGTGTAAAGAAGAGAGGATTATGAGTCATTATGTTAAGAGAGTTGATCCATAATGTTTTTATTTTTAGCTTTGAGAGTTAGTTGTCTTCTGAATGTGAGTTCTGCACAAGGAGTAAGCATCATCTTGTATTGTTACAATATGTAATGCTTGATCTAAGAATACAATGGGAGACTATTATTCTCATGTTTGTGTGCTTGTTATCTTTACTGCACGTTCTTTATGTTTTGTTAGCTTGAATGAACATGATTGAAGAATAACTAATGGATTACCCACCCCAACTAAATCTTCAATACTTTGCACATCACTTAATAAAAAAGTATCAAACATGCTTCATGTTAAACCTCCTTCCTTTGAAAGGTTGAATTTGCAAACATACTAAACCAATGTGGAATTATGTTGGACATTTCTTGTAGACCCTAGGTTTTCCATAGAGACAACAACATTGTTCTATTGTTGGGACATTAACAAATGCAAAGAAACAAACATATAGTGGAGGTTAGCAAAGGTAGAGATTCAAATTTGGCTAAAATAAATCATTTATGAGTTTGCATTTCAAGAAAGGGCATATGTTGGTGAAGATGTTCTAAGATTTAAATATAAGTAACTATTTCAGTGTCTACATGAGATATTTTGGGTTGTATTCCCAATAATTTTGCACGAATGGCCAAAAAGACCCACAAAGAAGCATTGACAATGGGTTCCATGACCAAGAATTGAGTGCATCGCCAAGAACTATCTAAATGCATAGCTATATGACCATAAGTTGACTCGAGTAGTTGATTTTTGTTATAAAGGTGTTGTGGAAAGCTATGCCTTGGAGTATGCAATGGAATGTCATTTGTCATTAACTAACATGTTAATTTTTTTAAAGAAAGGACTACGTGGAAGATTTGTTGAAGAAATATTGGTGTGGATAAAATTGTCAGTGGTCAAAGTATGCTAAAAATCCCCACTGAGATAGAAGCATAAGCAGGTGGAATGTTAGGAGGATTCAATTGTGGAGTGAGTCTCATGAGTTGCTTGAAAGTATGATGATGGTAAAGGCGATGGATCTTGAAAGAGAATGGAAAATACAAAAAACAAAAGCACGTGAAGATAATAAAACATTGGTGGTGGGAAGAAATGGAAAAGATTCACACTAGACAAGAGTATTTGATGAGAAGATATGATCTTGATATGCATTCAGAATGTGGGACAATGTAAAGGATGAGAGAAGCATGGATATGAGCTTTGACCAACCCTGAAAGAGAAGATCAAGAAAGTGTGGTGATGCAGAGAAGTTGGGAGTTTGCAATTTTGGGAGGAACTTCTAAGAAGTTAATATGGTACACACATGATGATGTAGAGGATGCACATACTCATGTCACATGTGTAGAGACACTGGCCAAGCCTACTAACCCAAGAGTCATCGTGAAAGTCATGGAAGAGTAGAATCAATGAGAGACATTCAAAGTTGGGTTTGAGTTTGCACCATTTTGGTATTCTAAACCTACATTAAACCATGCCATCAAGGAAGCAAACCAAGATGATAGTGATAAATTTCTATCATGTGTACTACCCCCTATGCCTTTTGGTTTTTGTCAAAATCTAGTGACCATTGATGCACAGAGAGAAAGTGTGTGTGGGGTTATCTGTCAAAGTACACCTACTATTGCAGCTTTGAAAAACACAAGTGTGACAAATAAAGGGAATCATAATTTGTCCTCAGTATTGTCCAATTCTATGATTATTGTTATAGAAGCAACTCAAGTCATACAACAACTAAGACCCCAACGATTTATGTTGGTTCAAAATCATCAGGTAAGAATAACAACAACATAGCCAAATGTGTCTTCTATATACCTTCCTTTGTTTCATGGGAGAGATGTTGAAGACACAAAGTAACGATGGTTCCTCTATGACATCGTCTAGAATGCATGGAAAACCATGGATGCGACCCACTTGGTGGAGTTCCAAACAATGTTGCGAGGAATAGCATTGCAATGGTATATGAAATGCAAGCAAATCATTCTCACCCTACATGGTGTGACTTTGGTTTAAATATGGGAAAACTTTTTGAAGGAATTTTAGAAGCAAAAATCTGAGTAGCAGAGCATTGAAAAATTAAAGGAAATAAAGTCAAAGGTTGGAGAACCTATATGGGAGTATGACCCATGGTTATGCAATCTAATGATCCATTTGAGTTACATCATTAAGGAGGTGTAGTGCAAGGAATGGTTCATTGGCATGATGTTACCTCACATGTAAATGTCATTGTTGCAACAACGATTGATGATGCAATGGGAAGTCTTAGAGTTTGCAATGTGGTTGGAGTCCATTAGTGGATTAGATGAAGCACCAATTCCAAGTTTACCTCCAAGATTGGTGTAGTTCTAGTATCAACTGATAGCTTTGTATGAGTAGATTCAATAACTAACAAAGGGAAAGTAGAGTGCAAGTGAGGTAATGTCATGCATGCTAGGTAAGATGGGAGGCCATCCATAGAATGATTTCCACATGGTCTAGAGATATAACACTAACATCGTGAACCCATTCCTGAGCAAGGGAGATGGTGGGATCTACAAGATATTTCAAAATCCAAGTCATGATCCCCACCATTACCCACCACCGTAGAAATATAGTAACATTGTAGTGGTGGTACATTATGACTTCTACATGGTAAATACTCACTATACAGAGGATTGTCATGCATTGTCCATGCTTGTCAAGAACTTTGAGAAGAACTTGTTTAAGTAAAGTTTCCAAGGCCTATGAATAGAGGCTATAATCATAACCAAGATAACCAAGCATCGTGGAATGATGTGAACCATCCTCCACCGTGGTGCTACAACTATAATGAAGTGTGGCACGTCACATGGAACTATCTATGTCCATCCCAACCTCATTGTATCCACTACAGGAATATCGAGCATGATAATCAGGATTGTCTAGAGATGATTGAGAAATGGGAGATGTGAGGCAAAAGGTAGTATGGGGAAAACAAGGTAAATTTTGAGCCAAGGATCCCTTGCGGAAATATGGTGGGTCATGTATATAGAATCATTAATATTGTCACCCAAGGATGGGCCATGATAAGAGTAGACGTGGGAGCCGCAAATCAAATCCATGTCTACAAGGCTCCACAGAAGGCGCCATCATTTGATGTAGTTCAACAAAAAGGATATCTTCATGATGTAGTGGAGGTGACATGGGAGGTTGTCCTCTGTGATATGTTGAGATCATAGAGGCAGAAAGAGCATTTTTTATAGTGTGACCACCAAGGAGATGCCTGAACTTACCAGTGTAGTCAACAAAATATGAAGTCCATGGATGGTTGAATATTTTCATGTAAATTTAAAGGATGTCCAAGCTACAACAAATCTAAAGTGGGTACTTACACAATTGTTGGAATCACCCACAATGGTAGTTAATAAACCCCTACACCAGGTATAGAGGAAAAGGTCAAGGAAAAAATTTAGATTGAATGCACTAGTTAGACAGTATGAGGTGTGGAAAGTTATGCTCGATCTAGGATTGGACGTGAACATATTGCCAAAGAAACATTTGGAATTCATGGGAGGTCTACTCATTGATCCAATTGTGGTTAGCCAACTAGTCACATATTTTCCCAATCGGGAGGCTGGAGCATATGGAGGTTGCTCTCAATGGGGTCAAGACCTATGAAAATTTTGAGGTCATAAAGGTATTATATGATAATAATCCCTACACTACATTATTGGTGATTGATTAGGTATTTGATAATGATGTTATTTTGAATTTGAAAGAATGTCAGATGTCGTTTGAAAAAGAGGGCCATGTAGTCATTAAGCCTTTGGATCCAATGTTTGATGAGTGACTTGTGGAACCAATTGAAGAAGTGTTGGATGTATATGCTTTTGATTAGCTATATAATCTTACTAGTTGACGCCGAGAATATTACATAAATCCAATGGTTGATGGAGAGTTAAATGGGTACAACGTGAGTTCTCATGCAATATACTCTAATGTTTCCTTTAGTTAGTGACAAAATGGAGACTATCAATAGTCCACGTGACAATTCACAGTGTTGTGAGCATGCAGATGGATTGATGCAAAGTTGAAGGACATGTTGAAGCTTGTTGCCACAACCGACATCACCAAAAATTTTGAACAAGTGGTCAACATATCGTGCTAGAACAGAGGATTGTAGCAGTAGATCTCACTTTAATCGAGACCCTTGCAAGATGTGGGAAACACATAAGAGCACCTTTCATTCCTAAGAGGACATGGTAGAGGTGTTATGAACCTACTTCCTACAAGACATTGGATCTCCACCGACAAATTCCAATTCCATCTATGTTGATCTATCTCTATGGTTCGATGGTACTTCTAACCTACTCGAACATATGGACCATTTTGAGGTGCATTGGATGGTGTATGGAGTTCAAATTCAATAATGGGTGCATGAATTTGTGTGCACCTTAGAGCCTTTTCCAAAGAACTCATATATGTAGATAGCATTGCAATGATAGATGCACAATTGGCTATAACTATGAGAAAGTTTCTATGAAACTTTTTGACTATGTGTGGAGGATACATCGTTTACTAAAGTGATTTGATGCATTCAATGTTTCTTGTAGATGGACCAAACATAGGGTCTAACCATAGGTTCCATACATGGGGAATCTATAGAAGCAGTCCCTACAAATGTTGACCTCGTAGATGTATACCCCACAAAGGAACTTTGACATATTCTATTATAAGAAACCAAAGGTGACTGCATTGTGTAAGATACTGAGGATACTTGTCATTCAATGTACTACCATGAGCAACTGCAAACTAAGAAATTTAACATTGGGACCAAGGATTAGATGGTACAAAGTCAATATATAGGATGGTAACAATTTTGATTCTAGTTTTTTTGGATTGGGGTAAGCTTTTTCATGTACATGCAGATGCATCTAGGATCACATTAGGAAATGTTCTGGCACAACCTAGGGATGGCACATTAGATCATTTTGTTTACTTGGACCACATGAAATTATCATGTGGTGAGCTAAATTATGCCACTACATAATGCGAAGGATTGGTTATGGTGTATGTATTGCAAAATATTTGCTACTACCTTCTCGACCAACCCTTTAAATTTTTACAGATCTCTTTTCACTTAAATATTTGGTGAACAAGCTATTATTGGAAGGTAGTATCTAGCATCGGTTGTTGTTGTTCCAAAAGTTTCATTTCCAAGTGGCGGTTTAGCCAAGAATGAAAATTTTGGGCCCAATCATCTCTCATAGATCCAAAATGGGGAAACCATAGGGATAGTCAATGAATTTCCCGATGTTGATCTCTTTTGTGTGGAAGCAGTGCTTGACTTATTCCCTAATATTGTTGAATTCCTTAGCTCTTGATTGGCACCATAATACTATGATCAATGGAAACATAGACAACTAGTTTTGCACACAACGAATTATCAATTGATTTCTAGATAATTGTACAAGCTAGATGTAGATGGAATTGTGTTCCAATGCATGTTGAATCATGAATGACAAGTAGTGTGGTGGACACTATGGCAGGAAGGCCATTGCATGGAAGGTACTTAATGCAGGGATTTGGTGACCATATTTATTTGTGGATGTATTCATATATACAAAGAAATGTGCATCTACAAGCACATGGAATGACCACTTGCTCAAGATGAAATTTCGTCACAACCCATTATAGTTGGCCTAGCCATTTCAATGCTAGGACAAGGAATTTATTAGGCCTATCAATCCATTGATGCACTACTCGGTGTAAGTTTTAAACCTTTGCAATGAAACAATGCATACATATTCTTAAGAAAAATAGAAAGAACAACAATGGCATACACACACGATACACATATATTTACCCTATAAATCCTTAACAATGAAAACAAACAAACCTTGGAGCTACACCTCTATCTCTTCATTGTATTAACTTGAAAATACATAATACAATATTTAGGTATTCTGCAACATCTAAAACCCTAAAATGTTAACTCAAATTTGATTACAACGCTAATCCATTAACTGTAATTAAGTTACAATGGGCCGAAAAACCATTGGCTGAAATAGGCCAAAAATGGACCAAAAGGACAAAAAACAACCCAATTTTTTTTAGGGGCTTCGCCCACTTGGGCAGGGGGAGCCTAGACAACACCCCCAATGCATATGAATCATGCATGGAGATAACAATGCAAAGAATATAACACATTCCCAAGAATCAAGGGCCAAATACATTATAACCACAACTAATTATCTAACGAGATATAAGAATGTTGCACCGACTCAAGATAGCTTTGTAAAGACTAGCTATGTGGTAAAATATTGTCACAAGGTTTAGGTGCCCATGTAACCTTGTTAGCGGTTAAGGTCAACATTTTATTGGTGGTGTAGTGGCTACTCTAGTCAAGGAGTTCGTGATTCATCAACATAAGACTATGCTATGTCATTTACAGGCTAATGACATGATAGAATCATTGAACAAGATTTTGGAACACGAATTGACAAAGGTATGATCAATGGCCAAGGATGATTGGGATGAGAGGATCCTTGCTATTATGTAGGCCTACAAGGCAATGTGAAAAACATTGACTAAGCATGCATTTTCAACTTGGTATATAATAAAGAGGTTGTGATGCCACTTAAATATTTGATCTCTAGCCTATGCGTAGTCATTGCTACACAAATGTTAGAAACACAATAGTTTAGGTGTGCTAGTAGAATTACAACATAAGTTTTTGGTTCTATGCCATCAAATGGTACATAAGAGGTGCTAAAAGGAGTGGCATGATAGTTATATTCGGAACAAGAAGTTTCAAAAGGAGGATCTACTGCCGGTGTATGATAGTATATTTTGGAAATATCTAGGCAAGGTAAGGATGCATTAGCAAGGACCCTGTAGGATTGTGTAAATAATTGGAGAAGGCATAGTCCAACTCGCATAGTTAGATGGCTAGATAAAATAGTAATGGGTGAATGACGCATGTTTATAAAACCTATGCAACCCCAACCCTAGCAAAACCAACTTAAGTTCTAGATGGGGAGGAATTAGTCTATCATAGTAGAACTCCAATTTTAACATTTTACTTCCAACATTTCAATTTGAGTAAGTCAATTTGCCAATTTCAATTCAACTTTAATTTTTGTGTCGTTTGTCACTTTGTAGGACCGGGAATAAAATAACAGAATGGATACATGGCTATGTGGCCTTAAAATACCTTTTTAGAGCACAACTCTATAGTCAAAGTGTTGGTAGGAACTTGGGATCCACAGATGGGATGGAATGGGTGTCGCGAGAACTAGGGAAACTATAGAGTTAATGGACCATAGAGTGGGGGTTGTGTCTATGTAGGGTAAAGTATCTCTGAGAGGGAAGCCTCTGTAGTTAAAAGTTATACTTGGGCATTCTGGGTAGGTTGTGAAAAGAGTCAAGTCATGTCAAAAATAATGCAACTGTGGTGAATAACATCATAAATGGTATTTAATATTGCACATGCCACACCTGAACCAATCATGTTGCATTTATTGTCTACAAAATCACTACAAAATGAATGTTGTGTCCTACATTGATGAGTGGATCTATGTAGGATTTGTCGGAGATTTAAGTTTTATAAGTAAGTAAGGGTATAAATTGATGGTCAAGATGTTGCACACTTCAAGTGGTGCCAGTCTCAGTAAAAAAAGACAAAGCTTATATTTTTGCGTCGGGTTTTGGTAAGAATACATATCATTTTAATGCACAAGATTGTATACCTACAAGAGTTTCATAGCCAACCTTACACCAGTCAAAGCTATATAAATCTGTAAGGATAGAACCATTAGAGAAACAAATTCAAGGATCACAGGCTTGAGGATATGAAGATTGTAAAAGCATTCAATGGTTGTGCGGGATCTTAGGGAAATGTAGCATCTAACATTTATCAGTATTCGAGTGTGAAGAATATGCCACCACACATAGGACTAGTAGAAAGCAAGTCCATTGCATGTCGAGTGACAAAAAAGAATGAACCAAGAGTGGAGAAGGCCCTAGTTCAAGAAATGAGGGACCTAGACTGCCTAATGAACGTACTTAACCTGTAGATGCATATTGTGTATAAAGAAAAACATATAAAGGTATATGTTGAGCTAGTTAAACTAGTGGATTATGATATCCACAACCCCACCTTATTCCCTAAGTTTTCTCCAGAAAAAAATATTTGGAGGTGGGGGGGGGGGGGGGGGGGGGACAAAGATCTTACAGTCATTTAGGGCATTGTACAAATTAGGATTCACTACTTTACTACATGTTACATAATTTGGGAACTCTCCAACTATAAGGAAATGTGTGAGGTTGTTGTTTTCATGGACTCACGTTGTCTGGATATGGTTGGATGGAACAATTTCCATTGATGTTGATCTACAGTGGATCATTATATAATTTTTCATCCATCTTGATAGTTTTTGGGTGGAAAAAATGGAGGAATTAGCTTGTAGGGCCCATTTAGTGGCAAGTTCTAGTTTGGAAATTTGGGGTCCAAAACCTTCGGAGCTAATTTTAGGCATCAAATTAAACTTTTTGGGGTCAAAATTTTGTAAGCATAACTCCTAGCCCCTCAACATTGTTCTACACATTGAGGGATTTCCAATGGTTTGAAAATCACCTCAATTGGATTTCGTATGCAAAAGTTAAGCCTCCTGCAAATTGACCTACTGTGTTGACCACCATGGTACCGAGTGGATGCCATGTTAGCCCCCATTACTCACACATGTGGGGCTAGTCATGTGTGGACTTTCAAGGATATTCGAGAGGGTCCAAAACCCTAACATTAATTGGGGGTTGAGGCATGCAAAAAACCCTAACCCTAACCCTAGAGAACTATCAAGTTATGTTGAATAGTGGACCGCTACGAAGAGAAAGGGTTTTGTTCTTTTAGCATTGTACTTGTTCCATATTTGAGCAAAGCATCTAAGAGTGGGATTTGAGACAATAACATATGAGGTAGAAGATTTTGTAGCAACCATTCATGCCACAATGTCATAGGAAACTCCATAGAGAGTGCCCCTTTGTTTGTACTTGCATTTCATAACTCAAGAAAAGAGAGTAGAGCATAGGCCTCACCTTCTAGATAGGTTTTCTCATGTATCGAGCTTCCTAGGTCATATATTTTGTTCATTTGTGTGGACGGTGTGCTCATTTTCTTGTTCTTTCATTTTTTAATTTCAATTATTTCATAAATTTGAACACTAAGCTAGTTATAATAAATCCGAGATCTAAGGAAATACATTTATAATAAAATATTTTAGAATATTGCAAGATCTATTGAGAAAATTTGTTCCATTGTAATATCCATGGCAATTTACAGATACGATGCAAACAATATCCATGTGGTTACTAGACTGGTGATTAACGAGGAGGATGTTAGAGATGCATTCTCGATGAGAATCAATGTGCAAAGAGACAATGATGCCATGGAATAATAGATGGATCTGTGCCTGACATATGGTGTGTAGCATGTGACACAGGGATACATAATATCTGTGATCAACAATCTATTGGTTAGCATGGTAGCACATCTACTATCTACTAGGGTTCAATAGACTTGTCGAGCAAGATAATTCTCAAAGCAAGTGGTGCATGTTTTCAACCTATGTGTCACCGACATGAAATTATATTGGGTTACCTACCTTATGAATGCAATCCAAAAAAATTGCATAGATGCACAAGATCGTAATCAATACTTCTATTATGGGAATTTCTTGTTGTTGCTTGCATTCTCTTGGTGGGAAGAGCTAGTGAGTGTTGACATTCCACCGTGGAATCTTGCAGTGAAGTTTATTGCAACCAAGTACGAGGACTTGTCTTAATCAACAAATATGGTGATGCAGGTCAACATTGATACCATTTTTGAAAGCTACTACTAGGCCACGAGGAATGTGATCATATGAACCACAAGGATTACAAGGGCCATTATTGCTATGCACAATCGATAATGCAAGTTCAAGGTTAGTCAAGATTTTGTCATCTAAGACAGTGGCTAGAAGATGAAAGTGTCAACCTAGAGGTAGAGATCTTAGACTTTGTATTGATGTCGAGGCTAGTGAAGTAGATTTTCAAGTGATGGGCCCCAATAGCAAAGGAATAAAAAAGGAAGTAAGGGAATAAAGCTCTATTGATATCATGTGTAAAAGAGGAAGGCCCCGCAAGGGGCCCATAAAAGAGACCATGGCTTGGCATGGAGGGAGAAACATCATCAGAGTCCATCGAGTTGGATGTCTTGAAGAAGTGGAGAAGGCTAGGCTTGATAATTATTGGTGAGAGGGTGGATGACCCAGTTACACATAAATCTTTACTCCCGCCATCGATGCATGTGATAGCCAAGTGATTCATAATTTTTCAATGTCCTCATAGGGAAAGGCTACCAACACTATGGGATAGGAGTAAGTAGTGCTACTATAATAGAAGGAAAGAACAAGGTCCTCATTTCTGCAGTTCCAACAATTGCTCTAGAAATAGGTGGAAAGCGAGGGTAGATTCATACCAACGTGCATTATAATCACATGCCACCCAACATTACAACCACATGTGCTACTCAACACTTCACCATGACCCATAATGGTTATACCCTCAATGACCCTACTCCCCAAGCCCTCAAAGGAGTCAGACTTAGACAACTTCAATCGAGATCTACAAGATATTGAAGAAGGAGAGGAAGTGTTGATCTTGAGCAATGTGTGGTTCATTGACTTATTGTAGGAGGAGCCACAACATGAAGTTGCATATGAGGGGTCATGATCAAAGAAGCCTTGACAAAATCCCCCCTCCTATCCTTACTAGAAAACAATAGAACTCCAAGATTGACTAGGAATAAGGTTGCCAATGAATAGGAGATGACAATAGAGAAGGAAAGGGACTTGGTTAGGTCCACTGTCATGAAATTTAGTTGGTTGTTGTCTTAGGGGAGTAGGAATAGGAGATGAAAATAGATAAGTACCTACTTCTACACCCCAAGCTTAAGGAGAACACCTTCTCAATGCCTATCACCACCCGCCTAGCACTAGTAGTTCCACTATCATGGCCCCAAGTAAGTGGAGTCTATAATATACTCACAATGTTGCATGTCTTTGGCTCGGGTGGCTCGGGTTTTGAGTTTGGATTTCAAATTGGGTAGAAATAATCCACAACAAAGTCAACAGAGTAGTGAGGCAACACAGTGGAATCATTTAGACTCCCTCAAGTTGTTATCATAATGGAAGAAGTCTGCAAGGGAGACATAGATTGGGTACAACATGTCATAGATCTACAAAACATGGACCTTCCTTCCCTTGCTAAATTGATCATGAAGTCAACCACATAAATTATAGGAAGGTTCCAAAACAAAGAGGATTACATCAAGGAGATACAAACCTAAAACTTTTACTTTACTAAATAGTTAGAAAGGGTGGGAAATGAGACAGACGTGTTGCGAATACAACCAATGAAAGTGGGAACCCTTGGAAAAAAGAAAGCAAAAGAATCTATTGTAGTAGTGGAGAACATGAAGATGTAAGTTGCAAATGTAAGAGCACATGAACTGGAGGTTCATGAAGCAGTTTCCAAGGCATGTGGAGGAACTATCCACATGTTTTGAGGAGGTGTTTCCTCACCTTCTCAAGGTGTTTGAGATTGCTCGTCAACACAACAACATAATCACCATGGTCACAACAACCTTGCATCAAATCATAGATAACAAGAAGGAGTTGTTGGAGTCCACAATAGAGGTAAAGACGAAAAGAGAACCAAAGAAATAATGGGAAGTAGCAAGATTGGAAATCGTTGAGGCCAAAGTGCATAGGAAAATATGAGCCTTAATTATTAATCTTGTGGTTGTTGAGGCCCACACATGAATATAGAAGTTGGAGTGGCTATGCACATAATGTCAAAGCTTATGGGATAAATTTCTAAGGCATAGAAACATCTTAGTAGAACCTCGACAGTAGATTCAACAAGAGATTGGTAGTTAAAGGAGTAGTATGAGAAGGTGTGCACTAATACTAATGATAAGATGGAGGAAGCATAGAGCCTAGCCTTGAAGTAAGATGCCCTTCATAGTTATTTGTCTTATGAATATGAATTTTGTGTAAGGCACACACATCATCTAGTACTATCCTGATATATAATGCTTAATACGTGAATACAATAGGAGACTGATATGCTCGTGTTTATGTGCTTGTGGTGTATATATGGATGATATCTTCATTGTTATCTTTGTTGTGCATGATTTACATTATGTTAGCTTGAATTAATGTGATTAAGGATAACTAATGGACTACACACCCCAATTAAATCTTCAATCCTCTACACATCACCTAATTAGAAACTATTAAACATGTCTTATACGGGACCTCCTTCCATTGGAAGGTTGAATATGTTGGCATACTAGACTACCATGGATCTATGTTGGACACCTCCTACAGTTCCTAGGTCTATCATAGAGCCAACATGACTTAGAACTAGAGTCAAATCCATAATTAGATTCTAAGGCTTTCAACTTAGCCAACGAGGATTGTTTGGAATGGCATTTGTTGGTGTTGTGCCAGGGTTTTTTATGTACCTCACACCATTTTCTAGTGTCCTTCTTTGACTTCTCATTACTCTTCTTTGAATGTGACATAGATTGATTGTCATAAGATTGGTTATCCTTGATATATCCTTTGTTTTTCCAATTAGGGTCATCTTTACCATTCTTTTGTTGTGGTTGATTTGCACACCCAAACTCTCTACCATCATTATGTCAAAACTTTTGTTCAATATTGACAACATACCAGTAAGTGGCTCCAATTGAAGAGATTCCCATAAATTGCATTTATGTTTGGATGTACCTATGTAGTCTATTGTGGTATTTTAAACCAAGTGTTAGTCCTTGATATCAAGCTTTGAACAAAAGGTATGGAAGGTATTAGTGTACTCCGACACTGTCTTTATCTTAGCACAAAGTTGCCTATCTTGTGTATTGGTCATCACAGTTTCCAACTGGGTAGAATTCCTCCTCTAGGGAAACAACAAAAGCCAACCAAGTGGGTTATGTCCCAAATGCTCTAAATTCATCCTTGTCATGTTGCACATAGTAAGTGTCCCACCAATTTTTGACATGGGGAAAGGACTTAAGGAGTAAAGGTAATCTTTTCACATTTGATTTTTTTTAACAAAGTAATAACCCTCTAACAAACTTAACCATCTATCCAAAGCATCTGCATTATATATTCCCTTTAAACAAAGGAATTTCAAAGTTAATGTGTACCTTGAAGGGTGTCATACCTCCAAAATTACTACTTGTTGAAGGTGCCTCTGTCACCATTGGGAATCATAGTAGGATCTGGGTGAAATTATCCATCATCTCATTCATCTATTGCATGAGGGCTTTGAGCAACATATTGATAGGATCTCATGCTCTACTGCATATATCAGGGTAAATGTATTTGTAATGGGGTAAATGTATATCTAATATGGGTTGAACTAAGTAAGGGCCCACATGTGCAATGAGGATAATAGGTATATATAAAGGTCAATATAGTCATTAGGAACAAATGGACATGTGTTTTGGTTATGTAGTTGTACTTGGGTTATTTGGAGGAGGTTCTCTTATTATATAAGGAGTTATTGTGTAACTCATTTGTTTTATCTATTTTGGAGTTGTGCTTTAAGTTCATATCTAATGTACATTGTATGTGCTTTTTTTAATTATGTTGATTTAAGGATTTGGTACTTAACATTTGGTTAGAGTATATGGTCCTTGGTTTGGCTCCTTCAAAATGAGCGATCCTACCATTTTTGGGGGGAATTTTCAGACAACAAAATCTGAAATGAATTGAGAGACATAGCGAAGCACACTATGTCAAAATTTCAAATTCTATTTCATTATATTTTTCAAGTTACAGGTCGTGGAAGTTAGACTTTTTGGCTAGTCTTGAAACTAGTCTCAATGAGGTATTCTTGGTAAAACAATTATATCTGATTCTAGTGATATCCAAACCAAGTGTCACTAGTTGCAATGGAAATAATACAAATAATGGTGTTTTAGATCCAAATATCAAATGTAGATCTTAAAAATTGGATACGTGGCAAGATGTACAAGTTCATTCTCCTGAAAGAGCCAAAATCAACAAGTTTTGGAAAAGTTACCATAAATTTCTCTTGGCACATTAGAATTTGGTCAAACATGTGGCATTATAGAGAGACGTGTCAAGCTTATACAAGATGGAATTTTAGATTCGTAGATGTAGAAATTTAAGAGTTACATCACGCACAAGCTTAGTCGACAAGATAGTGTCCAAATCAGGGTTTTAAAAGGTATGTTAACTCGAAATTAGCATAACTTTTGATTGGGATGTTTAATTTAGGTGATTCAAAAGCTATTGGAAAGAATAAACATGGTAGAATAAATTGGAAAATGGAYACTGACTATTTATATTATTATTATTAGGATAATGAGGCTAGAAGTCAAGTGTTTTGGTTAGACCTCACTTAAGAATCAATGACAGTGCCTATATTTAGAGGAKATGAATATGAATGTGAAGATGAAATTGATACCAAGGAATAGTTGAAGTTGGAAAAGACAAGTAATATAACTCCTTGTTTTCCAAGTATTTGTTTTTATGGTGAAGCTTGTAAGTGGCAGATAAGCCTTGATGAAGATATCTGACTTTATGCCACATGGGAAGTATTTGAAGAACTATTCTCAAATAAATAGACCAGGGACACAAAAATGGAGGCGATGCATAAAATTTAAGAATRCGAACATACATCTACAATAGGAAAAAMCAAATATTGTTACTRAAGAAATGAGTAAAATTATTGAATAAACYAGAGATGGTGATGATATCAAAGAAGAAATGCAAATAAGAATTTAAGAAGGACAGAAGAATTTAATGGACGGCTCTAGCTTGAGGATGTACATGTCGAATATGATGGTATTATCTCAAAGGCTAAAGTAATCAAAGACCAAGAATAAAGGATATAGGATGTCATTGTCTTTGGAAAGAAGACTTATGATATGGGTGTGCAAATCAAAGGAAAACCATCAAAGGTGAAACCATATCAACACCCTCATCCCTAAGAAACTTTGCAAGAGAGACAAGAGGTTCGATATTGACATTACCAAGGAAGAAGATGGAAAAATCAATAATATTCATGTATCATTACATCATTTAACAATTATTTGATAAGATATTATCATAGACCAACAACTACAACAAATTGGAGAAGTTACAACATAACACATGGAGAAGTAAAGAAAATTATGCAACAAACAACTATCAAGGCTTAAGATCGAAGAGAATTGAATTTTGATGGATGGATCATCGTTGATGGCAACAAGAGAGTAGTAATATAAGGGAATCTAATTACTTGGTTTCATCAATTGTAAAACCTTTAACTACAAAATTTTGAGGACAAATCTTTTTGAAGGAGGGTACTATGGTATGACCCCAAGGGGGGCATATATGGGGGTAAATGTATATGTAATAGGGGTAGGCCTAAACAAGGGCCCACATGTGCAATGAGGAGGATAGGTATATATAGAAGTCAATATAGTCATTATAAACACAAGAACATGTGATTTGGTTATGTCTTCTTACTTGGGTTATTTGGAGGAGGTTCTCCTATTCTATAATGAGTTATTATGTAACTCATCTACTTTATCTCTTTTGGAGTTGTGCTCCACGTTCACATCTTGTGTACATTGTGTGTACTTTGGTTTATTGTGTTAATTTAAGGATTTGGTCTATAACAAAAGAGACGTGTTGGTTATGCCCATTTGGAAGAAATCCCATAACAAAAGGCTATAATTGTATTTTATGAATTCCAACAAAACCTTAAGAGGCAAAAACCCTAATGTGCAAGATGCCTAACCCCAACACAAAATTAGGGTTGAGTGGGAAAGCTTAGTTAGATTAATCTAAGTTATTCATAGGAAGGGGAGCCTTGCCGGGACCGTAATAGTTTTCTCGTTTGTCCATCTTAGGTCTTCCTTAGCTCGTTGGAAGTTTAGGGCCCCAAAAATGTCAAAATCAGGTTTGCTTCTTAAATGGCCCTGGATAGCCTTTTGGATTAGGTAGTGAATATGTGTAGCAACTACAAAACAAATGATTAAGGTATCATTGATTTAGGTCATTGGAAAATAATGAACTTAAAGCTTACACAAGTGTGGGAGAGTGCAAGCTCTCTGAAATATTTAATATTGTCACCACATGAAACCTAAAATCCAATCAAGACCAAAAGAGACCCAAAACCATCCAATCCATAGAAAACCAACAAAAAACATAATCAAGAACCTCCTTAAGAACTTGAGGAGGGTCGAAAGGAGAACAAGAAAGAAAACATCATGATAACCCCAGAGAGTAATATCAACAAGTTTTGGAAAAGTTACCATAACTTTCTCTTGGCACCTTAGAATTTGGTCAAACATGTGGCATTATAGAGAGACGTGTCAAGCTTATACGAGATGGAATTTTAGATTCGTAGATGTAGAAATTTAAGAGTTACATCACGCGCAAGCTTAGTCGACAAGATAGTGTCCAAATCAGGGTTTTAAAAGGTATGTTAACTCGAAATTGGCATAACTTTTGATTGGGATGTTTAATTTAGGTGATTCAAAAGCTATTGGAAAGAATAAACATGGTAGAATACATTGGAAAATGGATACTGACTATTTATATTATTATTATTAGGATAATGAGGCTAGAAGTCAAGTGTTTTGGTTAGACCTCACTTAAGAATCAATGATAGTGCCTATATTTAGAGGAGATGAATATGAATGTGAAGATGAAATTGATACCAAGGAACA
>ML806832.1:13642-31932 GCA_009831015.1 Picea engelmannii
AGCACCAACTGGATGGAAGCACCAACTTCCTGAAAGTTCCAGCACCAACTGGATGGAAGCACCAACTTCCCACTACACAGGCTCCAACCTGCATAACAGAGAACACCTGTTCTCCCTAGCACCACCCTGCCACCCTAGTTTCTTTGGCTGCAACGAGATGGAAGCTACAACTTCCTGTGTTCAAGCACCCACTTGAACTTCTGAGGACTACAGTCCTCCCGAGCACCTCCCAACCACCCTTAAAATATCAAATAATGAATACACATACAATTACACAGATAAATCAATTCTTACCAATCTTTCTTTGTATTTGATCTTCAACAAACTGTTCTGCAATTCTTTTATTCTTCTGGTTGTTTAGGAGGTCAGCTCTGCATCACCTTTTCTATTCTATTCTATCTGTCCTTCTGTTCTGCTTCTGCTCTCCCTTTCGTCTCGCTCTGTGCATTTGCTTCATATCCTGCTACACCTCTTCTCATTTTCCTTTTCTTACTATTTCATACTTTTTCCATACAGAACGATCAACCAAACTCAGTCACGCTCATATTCTTTTATACAAGTTACCTTGACGATTCCACTTCCCCTTCCAATCGGTAATACAAGGACATCTGTCTTGGCAACTGAAACGCTAACCGATTTGTCATTATCAGTCTGTTTCTCTTAACGGATTCATAACTAAATCGTTAACATGTGAGGAAGAACAACAACCCTCCGATCAATACTTGATCCAACGATTCAGATCAAATCAGGATTTCACTCATCGCGATTTCGGCATTTGCGATGTCAAAAATCACAAGTCCTCCGGACTCGCGATTCTCCGATTCCCGATGGCTCCTTTCATACGCTATCCCTCCTGAGCTTAGTTTCTGGCCAACGTGACCTTCACTCCGTGACCACAGCCTTATGTCTCTCTATCGGGATTTCGACGTTCTTCATGTTCACTGTTCTTTTCACTTATAAATCCATATCCCGATTCGCGAAACTCTGACATGGTCTAAAATCAACGGTCTAGATCATAGCCTGATCTGACGGCTCATATTGTATCATGATTTTTCATCTCGCGAAATCGGCACTCATGAGGTCAAGTGACTTTGTCACTTCAAAGTTCCGATCCCTGATGCCGATGCGCCCCTTTCCACGCGCTAGCCCTGCTGGCTATAGGCCTCGGCCCATATTACCGTCAACACATGACCTCGGTCAAGCCTCTCATCTGGGTTTCGGCATTTTAGATGTCATCATGCACATGCCTATAGAATTCCCGATCCCCGATTCTCCGATGATGGAGATCAACGGTCCAGATCTCATTCTTATCCAACGGCTGTGATTACATCACAAAATCGCATATTGCGATTTTGGAGTTTCTGTTGCAGTGTGTTCTTGACATATCAAAGTCCCGATCGCCGATGCCTCTGCTGACGTCACACGTGGTTTGACATGTGTTAGATCCTGCCACGTGTCACTCTGATTCGTGACTTGCATGTGCCTGAAGTGTTAAATCTGCCTGACACCTGTCATTCCCTGGTTGTGCCACGTGTCGCTGGGTGACGTGGTCTACCGTCGTGAGTTGGATCAACGGTCTAGATCTCATGTTGATCTGACGGTGCAGATTCAGTCGGGATTTTTCATATCGCGAAATCAAGATTTTCATTGAATTGTTTTCTTTGCATATTGAAACCCCGATCCCCGAAACTCCGATGAAGCCTCCTGTCTACAAGTGGATGGTCCCAATCTCTGCTTGATTTAACGACTGCGATCAAATCGTGAAATCGCATATCGCGATTTCGGGGTTTTCGATGTCAAGTGAATTGGACATTTCAAAGTCTCGATCCCCGAATCTCCGATGATTTATCTCCCTCGCAACTTCTGCAAATCTGACGGTTGTCGGCCTTTCGGGAAATTTGAATGGAATCCAACGGTCACTGGATCTGTGTCTTTCTTCTTCTCTGTAAGCTCCTGCTGCATGCGTTTTCTTCAATGTTGTTCCTCCTGAGCTTTTACGTCCGAATCCCCAAGGGGTTTTATCCTTCTTATCCTGCCGTCTCCACTGTTGCCATTAATGACAACAACCATCAACACGCACTCATTGCTTGTTCAATATTTGCCAACAAAGTATCCATTTCAACAATTGGTATCAAAGCAAGGTTCCTTCAACAGAATTTAAACACTGAAGGTAGATTCATAAAAAATGGGTGGACAAATTGCTATCTCCACAAATGAAGCTCCCTTATTTGATAAAACAAATTATTCATCATGGAGGGAAAATATGAAAATATATTTGAAGTCAAGAGGATATCAATTTTGGGATTCGGTAGTAAGTAAGTCCTATCACTTAACTACTTCAAGAGAAAAACAAAAACTACAAAGGAGGCAAGGAGAAAAAATTCAGTAGCCTTAAAAGAAATCTAGGATGGATTGTCAGACGAAGTCAAAGAAAAGATGAGGCACTATAAATCTGCTAAAGAATTATGGCTCCAACTAGAAAATTGTTATCAGAATGAAACACAAGAAGAAGAGAGATCCTATCAAAGTGAGAAACAATACTCAGATACAGAGGATTCATGTCAGAATAAAGAAAAAAACTCATAAGAAGAGAATTCTTATCAATATAAGGAACAAAATAAAAAAGGGGATAATTGCAATCAGATTGAAGAACATAATATAGAGAAAAATATTTCTAATCATAATGAAATACAGGATTTGATGCAAATATCAGTCAACAGTGAGGAAGACATCCTCATCAAGGAATTGATGCATACCTTAGTAATCACTAAAGAAAAATTACATAATCTTAAAACTGATGTTGCAGTTGCTATAGGAGAGATTCGTTTGGAACCAGGAAATTATATGCATATTAAAGTTCACGTGGATTCTCTTGACAATATTGAGTACACAACCATGTGCACTCTATAAGATTTGAATAAAATTCAACAAAAGGATATGTTTCTACTTCAACAGTTAGATCAATCTAACCATGAAGAACATGAGCAAAAGATTCAGTTAGAAAACAAAGAAGAAAAAAATCAAAAGATTGAAAACTGAAGTTATTAATCTAACAAAAGAGATGGAAGAATTAAAGACACATGACAGTAAAAGAAAAGAAGTACTAAAAGAATCAGAAGAATTAATTAATAGTCTAAACACTCAACTTGAGGAAATTAAAGAAAGTGAAGAAGACCTAAAGATCCAATTAACAAGGAAAGAAAATTATTAGCACATGTTGGAATTGGAAATCATCAATTTAAAAAAGTTAAATGAAAGTACTAATGCAACTCTAATGACTCAAATTGAAGAAGCTAAGAAAAAGGAAGAAGCTCATAAGATTCAAATAAATTAAAAGGAAGAATTATGCCAAATGTTTGAATTAGAAGCCATCAACCTCCAAAGGATTAAGCTAGAATACGAAGAAGAAATAAAAAAATTGAAATCTAAAGTTTTTGATCTAACAAAAGATATGGAAGAATTGAAGACATATGAAAAAACTCTTAAACGAAAATAAGTCTTGGATGAGACATAATAAATAGTCATCAATCTAAAGACTCATCTTGAACATGCTAAATAAGTGGATGAAGCCCTTAAGATTCAGTTGACTAAAAAGGAAGAATTATGTCATATATTAAAGTTAGAAATAGTCAATCTCAAACAGATGAATGAAAAGAAAAATAAGATTGTCAATTTCCAGAATAGCTCATCTATCCTAGATAATATTTGGAAGAGCCAAATATTAGTTGTTGAAAAAACTGGTCTTGGATACAATAAGAAATAAAATCAGATGATGGATCTCTCAAGCCAAAATAAAATCAAGAATGGAAACAACTTCAATGGCTATTGATTTTCTTGTCATAGTTTTGGCCATAAAGCAATGGACTGCAAGAAACTAGAGGAAGGATATACAAGAAAATAAAAAAACTCAATTAGATGTTGGAGATCTAATTTTGTTGGGCACACATCAAATTTTTTTCATACAATGAAATGTTACAACTGTGATAAGTTTGGGCACAAATCCCAAAACTGCAAGAATATAAAAAGTCAATATTTTAATAAGTCATTCAAGTCAGTGACAAAACCTAATAAAAGTTGGAAGAAGAAAGGAGATGACAAATCTCCAAAAACACAATTAGAAAGAGAAGATCCAAAAAGAAGAATATTTCATAGAAAGATATGAAGAAAAAAATATGTAGGAGAAAGAAAGAAAGATGTTATTACACTTGAAAATGAAGAAATTAATAATAAGAAAATGATGGGTGAAGGTCTTGATAAAGAATGTGAAATTCAATATGAAATAAATCAAGTTCAAGAAAATGAAGTACCTATAGAAGAATATGGGAAAATATCAAATTTTGATGATGTCATATGTTGTTAGCAAAAGAAAGAAAATACAAAAAGAAGTTTAAATTGGTTTTTACAAAATCAAAGGATTATGCCAAAGAGTTTATAAATTAAACATATGGAAAATATTGAATATCTATAGATTAGTGGTCAAAAGAAAAATCATTGGTAGGGTTAGTTGTAGAATACAAGAAGAGGAAAAAATAAAGGGAGCAGAGAAGTTTGAGTATCATTCAACAAAGATCAATTGATAACAAAATCCGTATTTAAATCAATTGATATTCCTGTGAAATATCAAAGACAAATAAGAAGCAGATCAAAAAGATCAGTAAGATTCATACTCTTGTTCTATTTGACAAAGGAAAGTCAGTAAAAAATTAGGAGGAGTATTTTGGTTATTAAATAATAAAGTAATTAGATTAAGTTTTGAAATACTTGATCACTACAAATGGGTATCACTACAAAATTGGTATCAAGAAGACTACTTATTTGAACACAAAAATCCCAATAAACTGAGATAAGAAGTTAGTAAATTTATAGGGGAAAATACCTTGTTAGGAAGAGCTACCCTTTTAGAAACAAAGGGGGAGATTAGTCAGAAGCAGAGAGAGCATATTGACAGGGGGAGTCATTCAGTTATGGAAGGAAGAACATGATTCCAGGAGGAGCTACCCAAATTCATATTTTGGTCAACAACATGCAGAAAGACAGAGGTTGATCATAAGGGGAGCAATACTTTTCCATTGATGTCAAAGGGGGAGAGTAACTTCAGAGGAGAGAAGCATCATCACAAGAGGATTTGGTATATGAAGTTAGTCTATTTTCATAAATGACAAAGGGGGCAAATGTTGGACATATTGTTATTGATATGTTGTCATTGATGTCAATAGTCGATGTCATTGTGATATGATGATAAGTTGTTATGATGAATTTTCATTAATGAGTTATCATTGATGAATTATCATTGATGTCAATAGAACGTCAAACAATATGAAGAGAATGAAAATGTCAGATAGTATGCAGAGATCAAAGATCACAAGGAAAAATGCATTGAAAGTATGTAGAGAATGAAAATGTTAGACAATATGTAGAGATAAAAGATCAGAAGGAAAAGCACATTGCAGAAACACGATCGGATCAAGTCATGATTGTTGGATTCACAAGTGCCATATAAACAACAGGAATTGATTGCGGAGTGCGAATGGAGAATTAAACAACGTATTAATTCAAATCCCGCAATTAGTCTAGACCATCAGATTACAAGAGAAAGACTGTTGGAGGACTGGTCAACGATCATATCAAGTCATGACCATTGGATACGCAAGTGCCAGATCAAGGGCAGGGATTGATTGTGGAGTGTGAAGGGAGAATTAAAAAATGTGTTATTACCAATCCCACAATTAGTCTAGACTGTCAGATCTCATCGATTCAAATGTCGAAAACTGTGGTTGATCCACCAACAATCACACAACTTCAAATTGTGGAGTTTGGGAGATGGACTAAACCACATGCAAGTTATGGTTCCGCAATCCACATCGACCCTTGGATCAAGTTAAGTGGAAGGACAGAGTAAGTCATGGACCATAGATCATGGAAGTGACATATGCATGGTCAACTCGGCATTAACCATTTCAGGTAAAATCAACCGAAGGAAATGTGCATGAAGGAATTTTAGTCGAAGCTGAAGTTCTGAATTAAACATGAGCCATCCGATCGTAGGTAACATTTTGCAGAAAATAAGAGTCGTTGGATTTAAACCAAGGAAAAACAACATCACAGAATGATCGATCCATTGATCTAATATCATAATCAACAAACAACATTCATTTCAGGTTAAAAATTGTGAGGAGGTTACACTTCGAGTAAAATGAGAAATATTTCAGGAGTCATATTGACCGTTCGATCTATATAAAGTGGAAGGATAGGATAAGTGAAGACGAAGGCTGGAGCCCTGAAGTCCCAAAGTAAATGAGGATCATCAGATCTGGACAATACATGATGATCATTGGATCAGAATTGTGGTCAAACTTCAGCACTGATCACTTCAGATGAAAAGGGTTGAGAACAATTAAGATCACCCGAAGGCTAAAGGACCAAAATCCAAAATAATCGAATTGTCGTGGTCGTTTGATCATGTTAAGCCTTTTCAGGTTAAATATTGACCATTGGATGAAGTCAAGTTACTCAAGGTTTACACTTCAGGGAATCTCATTCTGGGAGAACTTGGAAGTAGAGAAATCAAATTACCCGAAGTCCCAAAGGCCGAAGTCCCAAAGTGGACATAAGTCATCCAATATGAGGAACACTTCAAGAAGTATCCCGACTATTGGATCAAGGAAAGTAGAAGGATAGGATAAGCAAGGAAAAAGTCTTGAGATCCTGAATACTTGAATTCCCGATAGTCATTGGATTGGGTTAATACATTTAAGGATTTAGGACAACCGTTAGATCCAGGAGAAGAACATGTTCAACATGAGGAGATCCATATCGGCAAGGACACGTGGCGTAATCAATTGAAGACAAGTGTCAAAGTGAGGTTGGCATTTCAGGTATGTGTAGCCACGAATCCAGGTGACACATGGCAACCACTCAGGAAGTGCCACTTCAACAAGTGACATCATCAAGTTACGTCACTCCGAGAATTTTTAGTTCGAGAGTTTCACCACAAGAAAATGCCCTAAGTCTCAAAGGCCGAAGTCCCGAAGTGGACATGAGTTTTCCAATATAAAGAACACTTCGGGAGTATTCTCAAACGTTAAAGATTATGGACACCCGTATTTTATCCAAAAGATTTGTAAAGAGGTTGGAAGTCGCAAAGGACAAAGTCCTGAAGTAACGAAAGTCATCCATCTCATCGTGCGATTAAAAAGTGACTGTAGATCTTGACAAGTGATCAAACACTTATTTATCCTAGTGCTTGGTCACCACCTCCGGTCGTATGGAATAGAGAAATAAGGGTAAATGAAGAAGAAACTCTTAAATCAATGAGCCCGTGGTTTTGCGCATATGGTCATATGTAATTGATTTGAGGGAAGCACCTCATACAAATTCAATTCGATAGAGAGTTAACACAAGAACAATACAAAGAATTGATAAAAGATCAAATATGATCTGAGAACACAACAGAAGCACGAGTACGATATAATGAGTTGATTCATGTCTGTGATCAACTCATGAAGACAAAAGAACCAACACACAATCATGATTAAAAGAGAGTTAATTCATGAGCATTATGAATAAAAGATAAAAGGAAAAATGATATTCTTTAAATATAAATATTATCATTTAAATGAAAAGGTACAATGTTTCAAATATCAAAAGACACAAGGATTCAAATTCACACGAGTTGGAAAACTATATAAACAAGCAAATAAGCCACATAGTTGTTGTTTTCTGCCAAAATGACTAGTATGCTTAGGACCATATATTCTTGAGTATGGTTGTTGCTTCTACACATTGTATGTATGCTAAATTTATTGCTCCCATGAAATTTGACTGTACATTGCAATTTGCTAGATTTTAAGAAAAGTCATATTTAGGTAAGTCATGATGGGGTGAAATTAAACGAACTGCTCTTGTTTATAAAAATCTCTTGAGATAGGTTGCAACAGTGGTGTATTTAACATCTAGAGCTCAGTAGCTTCTGTTCTATCATCCCCAATCTCAAAATTGAACAAACAACCCTAGTAGAATATGTGATAAAAATGTGTCATATCAATCTACTCTGCTAAACTCTGGCCTGCATCAGCGATCAATATCCAATATTTCAATATTATTGCATGCAACATGTCATGAATAGTTGCTGCAAATTGTAATTTGTTTGTTAGCAGTACCGGGCTAGAAACATATATATCCTATGCAGAAAAAGACACTTGTTTGGGCAGAGAATACAATTTATTTAAAATTGTTTTTCTTTTCTTTAAGAAATTGCAATTGAGATGTCTTTTATCATTTTACATGTTAAAGTTTTAAGAGTTTTGAGGATTTCTGAAACAATCCAAAACATTGAAAAATTCTGAAACGACTTGAAACTATATCCGTTGTGTTATCACTCCAAGAAACTCCTTAGGGTTGTAGGCTAAGAATGCTTGGTAACTTAAGAAATTTAATAATCAAAGTATGTGTGGAACAATGGGACAACTAAGAAGGCTAAGAAAAGAACAACTTGTTATGCATCTAAATAAACTAGTGCTTTGAGAGACTAGATATCAGTTATAGTAGATAAAAAGGTGTGAAGAATACCATTCAAGATAACCAAGTACAAGAGATGTAGGGTCATACAAGACAATAAAGAAACATCTAATTCATATTCATGAGCTATACCAGAAGATAACAGTTCTGAATAACTAAGATGAACATAATTAAATAAAAGAGTAGTGGAGTATATAAAAAGACTAATATATAATAACCAAAGAAGACTATGATTCATATGACATAACAGAGTCAAAGTACATAGCCAAAGTATCCAGGATTGAACCCCGTGTATGTCTTAAGTCTGTAGTTTTATAGCTTTACATCACAGTTCTCAAATCCTAAAACAATGGATCTGATATTCTAAAAACAGAAAGTAAACTATATTTACAAAAAACTAGCAAGAGATCCTTAAGATGAGGTCAGTTGATATCTGATGATATTTAAGAATAGTAAAGTGTTGATGAAGTGCAGTGTAGCCTCCCAAGGCTGTTTGATTTGGTCCTCCAAAGATAAAATTTGAATTTGGTGAAGTGTGAAAAAACCCTGATTTTATGCCTTTGAAAAGGATACCAAAATCGATTGAAACACCTCTTCTTTCCCTTATCCATCAAAAATAGCCATTGAATCAGACTTGATAATTCAACAACTGTCCATTTGAAGCAGTTTCAAACCATTCAAACTCAAAAAATCTCGATCTGGGCAAAAATTCGGTTATTCTGGCCGTGTCAGGCTTTCACCAGCTTATTTACCTAAAAATCCGCTCCTTAGCTGGTGAAAAACAGAGCTTTCACCAACTAACTAGCAAAGTTCAAGACGAGTTAGCTGGTGAAAGCACAAATTTTTTTAAAATCAAATTTCTCAGTCGTGGAGAGTCTGTTTTACATGCTTGAATAGTCGATCGACATCTAGAAATCCTAAGATTTCCAATGGTGCTTTCAAATCTGCATTTGGAGCTCGAGAAGGTAATCAAAATTTTCCTGCAAGACTAGGCATCATTCTTTAAAAAATGCCAGTGCATTTTTTATCGCTAACAATTGGCTCTAACTGGGATGGAGACCTCCCTGCGAGGTCTCTAAGAAGCTGGCAGACCCTTTGCCTTTAGTATTGGGCATGGAGTCATTCAGCCTTTACAATTTATCATCTGGCTATTTTCCAAAGTTTGTTGTTATCTTTCTGAATCTTCTTTATCTGTAGCATGTCTGCTTCAAACTCCCCTGGAAATGTTGTTTGCACATCGACATGGCATCTGTTGTGGCAATATCTTCATTACAAAGAAAAGTGTTGAACATAGGCAGGATGGTGAGATATGTAACCATGGTTTTGAAAATTCGATAATAACTCCAACCTTGAAATGAGAGCATTGCAGGCAGCTTGAGGTGTTTGACTTTTCATTTTCCAGCAGCTGCACGAGATCATCTTCACCTCCAGAATCTTGTAACTGCTGCCTTAGTGATACTGAATATACATTTCTGGAGTTCAGGCCCAACAAAAGGTCGTGGCCTACTGCTGCTATAAAAATTTCCAAGGACATATCCAAACTCAAGAAACTTTTCTTCCTGAAAAACAACAAAACACTCAACAAGATTTTTAACATTAATAAAAAAAAGGGGTTTCTAAGAACAAGCCCTCTGATCTGGAAGTCTTTGTGGTTTAACATCTTCGGCTACTGATGTTATGAGATCACTGCAATCCGAAGAAATTCTTTCTCCTCGTGGTGCCCTTTTCATACGATCCCATGCTTGATTCGTCGATTTGCACACCTGTCTTCTTGAAAATCTGTTACAAATATCTTTTGGCTTTTATCAAAACTGCTCTGTCATCCAAATGTATGATCGATTGTTTTGCTTTCCAATGTTTGCATTGTGATCTTTGTTTTTCATTAATGCCATACAGATTTTCCAATGGTTCTTTAGCTTTGTTTTGTATTTCAACATTAGCCCTTGTACCTAGGTGTACACATCATTTAGGTGCCTCAATAGATTGGTATTTTCTACCCAAAACCAAGATCATTCTAGAATTTGATGAAAGTTGTGTAAGTCTTAGGTGTTAACCTTTGACTGCCATCTCAAAACCCTGCACCATGTATTTCCTCACTAGCACTTTGCTTAGTAAAACATATAGAGCATAGAAATGAAATTACACCTCTTTGACAACCACGAACCTCATAACTTCCTCCAGTACTGCGAGGTAATGTGACACTTGAAATGACAAAACGTGCTATGTTTCCAGTATCTTTCTCCAACAAACGAATCCAAATATTGGTCACTCAACGCTTCATCCCGATCCTTTCTAGAATGAGGTAACATGATCCACATATTTATGCATGTTTTCTTCTGTAACACGAACATTTCTTCCACCAGGAATAACTTATGGTCGGTGCTTTCACAAGTTTTCCCATGTTCTGCATAAATGCGTTGAATACCATTTGACTTGCGAGCCCTCCTTCATATGACTTTCAATTTCATCTTGTGACTTGAGCTCGGGACTGAGAACCGATCCACATTATACAAATGAGAATTCCTGTATCCTACCCACCATCATGATGAAAGCATCTACTTCGAAATCTAGAACCCACAACATTGGAAGAACATGGGTTTTTGTTGCTGTTACGTGCACGAAATGAGGTCTGAGATTCTGCAATCGTCTGCCTTAACTATAGAATCTGACTGAATTAGATTCGACAGATGAAATTTCACAAAATCCGTAGGCTATCAGGTGTTTAATGATAACTGCCCAAAATTTTCGTTTTTCACCGCCAAACAAAACTTCAAATGCCAAATGTATCTTTTATCTCCGATAACCACAGTTCCCATATCTTTGAATTTATCTATTAATGACATCCTGAAAGGACCTCGAGGATCTCTTGGAGGTAATTTGATCGCATCCAAAGCTTCAAGCATGCTCTCTTGTCTGCCCACCTCTTCCAAATCCAGTCTCGAATTCACCCTTTCGGGTTGATATCATCAAAACTCCCACATCAACTTGTGAAGCACCACTGATCATGTTCGGAACATAGCTTTTGCATTCTAGAGCATCCAGGATTGTGAATCTTGTCTTGTCAGTTTCAAAATGAGTTGTATGAACCTCCATTGTCTTTCCCTTTGCTTGTTCTTCTTCATATTTTTGAATTGTACGCTCATCCACCATTTTAGATAGATATAATATTTGCCTACCAGTTGTTGATTTACCAGGAACAACATGACCAATGAAGACAACATTCATGTGCGGCTTCTCTTTAACCTCTTCTTCTGGTTTTTGAGAATCCTCAGAATGTGCTTGAGCCATTTCTTCATGTTTAATGTCAACTTCTGTATCTTGTTCCATTCCCTTTAATTTCAACAATTTCAAATTAGATACTACCTGCTCCTTGTACCCTTTTGGAGCACCGTTACTCTCGCCATGTTCTTGTTTCAATTATTCACCACAAGTTAGAGATTTTGTATACTTATTATTCCACCGATGACATAGCTCTTTCCATCCAATGAAAACTGTGAGCAGATCTTTGAGAGGAATTTATATCTGGTAGTGTTTCCAATGTGCCATGCTCTGAATTTTAAATATTTACAGGTCTAAGCATACTCTCTGTCACGTTCTCAACCTCCTTTATGTGTTCTCAGGCCACCAAAGACTCAATATTTGACTGCAAATCTACTGGGAAGATTGACACCATGTACGGGATTGGATCAGGTTCTCTTACTTCCTTTTCGAAATGCCCAATGCCATTTCTATATAAGTATTTTCATATCCTTATAGCTTAACCTTCCCTGCAAACATTCACAGTCTTCCAGTGTCTAGTCCATTGGGCTATGGAGTCTCAAATGTTGTCACCAGACCTCTGCAATCTTTATTCAAACCCGGAACATACATTACTGAAAACAAACAATTGTTGCAAACTGACAAACTGAAAAGAATCTTCAACCATGATTGATGACGAAATCATTCTCTATCTACTCCTGCTTCTAACCAGTTATAGATGGATCATTATGTGACATCATGCTTCCAATGAAGCCATGCTAACATCGATTTAATTACAACAACTCTTTCAATGCAGACCAAAATCAAAGGGGAATTCATAACTTGCAACAAAATTTGAATTTGCAGCATATACTCACAATCATCATCTGCTTTAATTTCGAAAATGGAAAGACTGAAATATTCTGAGAAATATGATTCCATATAAATGGACATTGGATCATAGAAAGAAGAAATAGTTTGACAACCAAATCCAGTTATCTCTGCTTGCTGTTCAAGAATTTATTCAATTTCTAATGTATGTATCTGCTTATAAACATGTTTCTGCAATTATGGAAACAACAAAGAGCTGATTTCACTCCTAACCCTTTCTTGATTGATATCTTCTTCGTGAAAGATTTCAATTTTTTGTTTATGAGGTGCTGCAAACCGACAAGAAGACCTGAAATTTGAAGCTAGGTTAAATCCATCATGTTCAATGTCTTCGACAAACATGGAATCGTTGATTTGAACATGAGGTTGTTTCTTGATGAGAAAAGAAAGAGGCTCTTCAACATAGCTTTCATATATGGGATGACTACTCAGATCAACATCAGTTGATATAGATATCTGCTCTACCCCATCTGCATACTCATCAAAAACTGGTGAACAAAAAACTCCTGTATCTTGTAAAGAAAAACAAGAAGTTTTCAGATCCTTCTTTTCAATCATAGCTGGAAACATGTCATAAGAAGCATCTTCAAAAATTTGAGAACAATTATCTTCTATAATTGTTCCTTCATGCAAATTAAGGGAAACAGATGCATCAGAAACAAGGCTTGATGCATCTACAGTTCTACAATCTTCACAATTAATTGTATTAGGAAGTTCTTCCTCAAAAACATAATCTTCATCTGAACATACAGAAGAAGAAACTACTTCCTGCTGAACATGTTTTTCAAATTCATCACAGCAATATTCAAGAAAAAATTCTCGAGCAAAATACCTTTTGCATCGATGATGAAATACTCTATGAAACTCTTTTAAAGAAGATATGCTAAAAGGAGGTAAAGATCGATACCATTCACGAGCATCTCCTTCTAATGAGAAGACAAACATCTTCATGAGCACATCCTTATGATATATATCCAGTTGAACCATGCATTGATGAAATCTGATGAGATGATCTGAAGGATTATCTTCTTTCTTTTCTGCAAATCTTGGAAGGTGATCTCCCCAAAAATTTATAGAAGGAACTGGATGTGGGAAACCAAGAACTGTTGAAAAGTCAAGAGGTGCAAACCTCCGAGCCAAAAGAGCTGCAAACGTTTTTGACATTTGATTATTGTGGAGTCACCACTGAATCTGTTCTTCATGGAGTCGCCAGATAGATGATTACAACCGAAATATGTCCAACCTTTGTCTATCATCAAAACTGGATCTTGTCGTATCCCAAAGAAGCTGAGCTTCGATCCCCTCTCCCCGACAACGGCGCCAATTTGTTATCACTCCAAGAAAATCCTTAGGGTTGTAGACTAAGAATGCTTGGTAACTTAAGAAATTTAATAATCAAAGTATGTGTGGAACAATGGGATAACTGAGAAGGCTAAGAAAAGGACAACTTGTTATGCATCTAAATAAACCAGTGCTTTGAGAGACCATATATCAGTTATAGTAGATAAAAAGGTGTGAAGAATACCATTCAAGATAACCAAGTACAAGAGATGTAGGGTCATACAAGATAGTAAAAAAACATCTAATTCATATTCATGAGCTATACCAGAAGATAACAGTTCTAAATAACTAAGCTGAATAGAATTAAATAACAGAGTAGTGGAGTATATGAACAGACTGACATATAATAAGCAAAGAAGACTGTGATTCATATGACATAACAGAGTCAAAGTACATAGCCAAAGTATCCAGGATTGAACCCCGTGTTTGTCTTAAGTCTATAGCTTTATAGCTTTACATCACAGTTCTCGGATCCTAAAACAATGGATCTGATATTCTAAAAACAGAAAGTAAATTATATTTACAAAAAACTAGCAAGAGATCCTCAAGATGAGGTCAGTTGATATCTGATGATCTTTAAGAATAGTAAAGTGCTGAAGAAGTGCAGTCTAGCCTCCCAAGGCTGTTTGATTTGGTCCTCCAAAAATAAAATTCGAATTTGGTGAAGTGTGCAAAAACCCTGATTTTCTGCCTTTGAAAAAGATACCAAAATCGTTTGAAACACCTCTTCTTTCCCTTATCCATCAAAAATAGCCATTGAATCAGACTTGATAATTCAACAACTGTCCATTTGAAGCGGTTTCAAACCATTCAAACTCAAAAAATCTCGATCTGGGAAAAAATTCGGTCATTCTGGCCGTGACAGGCTTTCACCAGCTTATTTACCTAAAAATCGGCTCCTTAGCTGGTGAAAAACAGAGCTTTCACCAGCTAACTAGCAAAGTTCAAGACGAGTTAGCTGGTGAAAGCGCAGATTTTTTTAAAATTAAATTTCTCAGTCGTGGAGAGTCTGTTTTACATGCTTGAATAGTCGATCGACATCTAGAAATCCTAAGCTTTCCAATGGTGCTTTCAAATATACATTTGGAGATCGGGAAGGTAATCAAAAGTTCCCTGCAAGATTAGGCATCATTCTTTAAAAAATGCCAGTGCATTTTTTATCGCTAACACATTGAGGTGAGAAAATGAGTAAATTATATTTACATTTCATAACATTCAAGAAATCATCATTGGAGAGGTATACTTTTCCCAAGGCTTTTCCATTGTGTTTTTCCCAAATTTGCACTTGTATTTGAGACAAAATGTTTGCAGGAGGCCGAATGTAGAGGGTTTTGTTCAGAGTGTGTGGGTCGTCCACGGTCTTTATTGTATACATCGCAACATCAGGTTTGTCCACCCAAATCACTGTAAAATAACATCAAATTACTACATGATCACACAAATTCTATGATCATCTCATAAATAGCCTAAACATTCTACTTGTGGCTTTTTACATAGTATGATGACGCAAATTCTATCATCATCTCATAAATAGCCTAAACGTTCTACTTGTGGCTTTTCATTAGGAATATTTTTCAATGAAAGAAACTTTTTTGAAATTGTAGATTTGAGTTGTTAGGACTATAAAATCCAAATTATTATACATTTTAAAAAGCAATATATTTCAAAAAGCAATTTAAACAATGAAAAATTGCAATTTCAGCAAACAAAAATTATATAGCTAAATTCTAGTGATGATTACAAGAAAAAACCAAACCAAAAGATAAAAAGTTTAAACTATGTCATACTTAGCCACTAGAGGCAGCTTCATTCAGTTCAATTCAATAACACTTATAACTGTGTATCTCATAAATACTTAGCCGCTATGGGCAGCTTCAGTTCAGTTCAATAGCACAGCCTCCAACACGTCATTGAAGGAAAGGAATAATTGTAGACCATTAATGATAATATATATACTAGCACAGCCGCTAACTCGCGTCTGGTGAACGCCGAAAGCTGCTTACACTGTTGTTAAACTTTCGACTGGCGACTGCTGGTGATGTCAGCACAGAAACGCGGTCATCTTAATACCTTAATATTTTTTAATCAGGTAGACGTGGCAATAAGTTAGTGAACAAAGTAATTTTTAAACATGATTAGGTAAATGTAAAAAAGTAAACATATAAACGAATGTCTTTATAACAGCTCGGAAGTTAATGGATGAAATCAAAACCATTCATTTATTGTGACGACTAAGAATATTCTAGGCATATTTAATCTCGTCCATAGAAAACGTATTAAGAACTAAAAACCTATTAAATGTACCCATTGTCAATAGGTGTACGCCTTTCGGCGTAATTATACATTATTGAATTTTTTAAATATAGACTCCGTGGTGCTGCACATCCAATTATTTATATCATCCATGTATATCAGTGCAAAAAGTTTATTATTTATCCTTAATAGTAGATATCCTTCACCCTTATTGTTTTCAATCTATCTATAAATATGGATATGCATACCTTTGGTATTCCCATCTCCATATATGCTAACTCTATTTGTAGGAGGAGTTACACAACCAAGCTGTGTCAAACCCCCTACGAAATAGCCTGCAAAGAAGTTTGCAGAGACGTTGGTATAAGGGATCCCCATTGCCTCGGTGGCACGTTTGATCTCTCTTTTGTCAGAGAAAAGTGACATTCCCTGGTTCGATTGTGTTCCATTCTGACGGGATCTATTCTGAATTCCGACGGGAGAAATCTCTGCATATATCATCAATTAAAGGTGTGATTATGAGTGCATGCTTACAATTAGGTATTTGACTTATCACACTATAAAGTTAAAACAACAAGCTAGCTTGCCTTGATGTTTCCAACTTCATGGCTTACACCAGCTTTAGTTGTTGAAGGATTGCATGGCTGCGAATGTGGTTTCCAGCCATGGCGTAAATCATAACGCCAACTTTCTTCACAGTAGCAACAAGGCTCTCATAGTTATCAAACGAATCCTGGAATGCCATCATGCAAATATCCCATACTGCTGAATCAATTTTGTTCAATACCATTAAGTGCCTAAACTCAGCACAAGATCGAGGAGAGTATACAGTAACCTTACCTGTAAAAGATGTACGCCTCATTTTTGAAGGACAAGAGCATTTGGAGCTTTTCAATGTCAAGGCCAACCGTCTGAGGGCGAGAAAAAACGTAAGTGGGATGACCTAGGGCCAAGCTGGCTCGCACGAATATTCGTCCCATGTATCCCGTTCCCCCACGACCAGAATCCTAGCTTTGGCCTTAGCCATCATTTAGGAAACTCACAAGTTGAGAGCACATGGACAATGAATACAGGAACCACCGCCAAAGCCTTCCAATTCACAAACAACCAAAGCCTTCATGTTTTTCCGTTCCCCACTTGGACATGAGCGGACAAAATTAATTTGACACTGCATATCAATGATTCACAAATTAATTATATAGATATAAACCCTCCAAATGAGACACAAATATACCAGTGCAATCATTTTTAAAATTTAGCAATGCCTCCACTTTCAACTCTAATCCTAACAGGTCTATGGAGATATATGTGCTAACAGGTCTTCCAATATTTAATAAATTAATTTAAGTCATTCATTGCTCTATGGAACATGTATTCCAACAGCGGGAATGTGGCTGAAGAACCAGGAAACGTGGCTCAAAATGAAGGAATTCAAGCTGGATTTGGACGAAGCTCTATAGACAGATCCTGGTCATTTCAAAGTTCTCTACAGGAAAGGACAGGCTCTGCTCGGCCCGAAGTATGTTGCAGCCTGTGAATATTTGGATGGCGAGAAGCATAGCCAACAACGATTCATTCATCATGACCAGGATAGCTCTGTTTATATGTTCACCATTAAACTCTTTTAATCTTTTATTCCATGAATTCAATCAATGGAATGACTTAACAGTTACATTGTGGTTAATAGATGAAAATTTAGATAAAATATACGAGGCAAACAAACACGGTGAGGCTACGCTCACTTCTTGATATTAAACGAAGACGGATTACATCTTTATATAGGAAAAGACTCTCCCGAGTCGGCTACATGCAAACCATAAGACAACTAGACAACTGACTCTTAACTATGAACTGACTCTTCTAACTGGCGCTTATAACCCGCGCTTATTACTGCTGCTAACAACTAGCTAACATCTCCATTACTTCCAAGTCTCCCCCTTAATGGAGAATGGATTGACTTCGACACCTAACATCTCCCTAAATAGTTCAAACTTAATCTTTCCAAGAGGCTTAGTGAAAATATCAGCAGTATTTTCACTAGTATTACAATA
>ML806832.1:35673-45972 GCA_009831015.1 Picea engelmannii
CCTGCAGCCGCAACAGGTTTCAGTTCGGTTCCATTCGCAATGTTCCAGACACCATAGCCCTCCATGAGCGTCTGCATCTTGAATTTCCAGTTAATGAAATTCGAGCCATCTAGCTTGTTGGCTTCGTTGAGGTATGTCTCTGCTAGCGGATTCGCCATCGCTGCAATTTAGTTTCTGCACGAAAAAATCACCAAGGATATGCAATGTTTTGTCGCTCTGTCTTCGGATACCACCAATCCGACTCAATCTATCTCTGTTCTCAATCTATGCATGCATGCAACTTAATATCCAAAATATCTCCACTTTTTTAAAAAACCTTATAACTCCCTCTTCACCTTTTTAAAATATATCCATTTATGAATAAAAAATTCACTTTTAAAATAATACCCACTTCAAAAATATCCACTTAAAATTCACTTTTAAAATAATACCCACTTCAAAAAAAAATAAAGTGAATAAACTTTATAAACTTTATAACTTCATGCACTTTAACATATATCCACCGTATGTAACAAATATCCACTTATCATAAAACTCACGCATTAACGCATGCACCAGAATCCTTACGTATTCAAACTCCACGAACTACCTCCACGGTCTTCAAACAAAACAAATCCGATTTTGCATTCATGCACCAAACGGATCAAGCTCCACGCTCACCGCACCAGCTTTCTCACGCAGCAAACTCATGGATTTTTAAGACTCAAACTCCACGCTACATGCAAATTGACTACGAATTGTTCCGACTTCTCGTACCTCTCGCTTCCGTTGACTGCGAATTGTTCGCACCTCCCGAGTGGTCAGACTGCGGGAATTCCCAAAGATTTCCGCACTGTAATGCTAGCTTGGCCTGCGGGCTATTCGCACCCCACGAATATTCCGCCTGCGGGAATTTTGAAAAGTTTTCACACGTGAAGGTCGGAGTAGTATTCCCCCGCACCCTAGCCAAGGAGAGACCTGTGAACCTCTCCAATTTTCGCACCTTACTCCCGTGGCTCTGATACCAAGATAAAATATATGAGGCAAACAAACACGGTGAGGCTATGCTCACTTCTTGATATTAAACGAAGACGGATTACATCCTTATATAGGAAAAGACTCTCCCGAGTCGGCTACATGCAAACCATAAGACAACTAGACAACTGACTCTTAACTATGAACTGACTCTTCTAACTGGCGCTTATAACCCGCACTTATTACTGCTGCTAACAACTAGCTAACAGCTCCATTACTTCCAAGTAATTTAGGTATATATGGGTTATATTTTATCAAAATAATGAGATGCACATATTGAAGCTAATCTTGTTCGTGAAAGTAGATGGAAGAAAAGGAAGGGACAGGTCTAGGAATGTTATACGTCCTAAAATTATTAGTCGGTTTTGTGCAATATTGTTGTGTAGGTGGAGATAGAAGAAACAAAATTTAAATGGGATACAATGGAAAGAGGCAGAACTACAAAAATAGTCCTAGAGTTTCATTCACTAAGAAAATGGCATATTTGAATATGAAGTTGTGAAAATGTAATTGTTTTTAAAGGAATACTTAATCAAGAAATATTGGCAAAAAAGGATGTTTACACGCCTTTGGAGGAGGTTACAACCACCAAAAAAGAAGAGCACAAAGAAAAGAGACCAAAGAGAATATTGGCAGAAAATGATGTTTACACGCCTTTGGAGGAGGTTACATGCACAACAACCGGTTACAACCACCAAAAAAGAAGAGCACAAAGAAAAGAGACCAAAGAAAATATTGGCAGAAAATGATGTTTACAAGCCTTTGGAGGAGGTTACATGCACAACAACCACCAAAAAAGAAGAGCTTGCACAAACGAAAATATTTAATGGTAAATGTTGATTAACTGTTCAAACCAAAGGAAAATTTGTATTCAGTTGCAGGAAAATGTTATTTACATGCCTTTGGAGGAGGTTATGTTAGAATTGTCAATGCGCAAAACACAATTCACAATGATAATTAACAATCCCACATAGATTTCACTTGGTTCACCCAACATTGGGCTACGTCCACCAAGCATAGGCATCGGTTGTCTTATTATTGGGATTATGGAGATTACATCAGATTTGCAAGTCTCTCATACACTCAGTCTCTCACAATAGTTTTTGCCTCTACCGGCTTACATGTATTTATATACATTTACAAGAAAATGGATAATAAATGCAATCCCTATCCATATTCTAACTTGGTCTATTTGGCTGTAACCAACGCAGAATAATAGGATCCATATCCATCATTGGAGGAATTCATTGTCACCAAATCTCAACAATCTCCACCTTGACAACAATTAACCTGATACCTTGCTCCTTCCTTTTATTCATCATCTTTTATGCAAGCCAAGAGAAGCCAAGCACCACTGCATCTTTTCTAATAAAACTGGTTTCATGATCTCACCTGTGTGACTTGAACGAGTTTCGATTTCTTGAGGGGTCACTCCACCTCCAACATGTCTTCCACAACTGTGTTGTGAGACATATTTAGTGATAGGTCTCCTTCTGTCCAAAACACTTGTAAAATATACATTACAATTATGAGGGACCATTATAGGTGACATTTGTTCTTCTCAAACGTTGAAGCACCCATTTCACTGCAGCACCTGAGACAACATCATTAGCATGAATCTGTCACGTATCTCATAACATCATTAGCATGTGAAACATCTGGTCTTAACCATTTCATTGCATGCAACAGACCTCCTACTGAACTTACATGAGACATAACCTTTTCCTCTTTCTAGACAGACCCTATACTTGAAGAAAACTTATAATGGAAAACAACAGGGATAAAAATTGGTTTTATAATGTTCATACTAAACTCCAACCACAGCTTACCATTACCATATTTCTATACTTCCATGCCCTTAATTTGTTTGGCTGCTCCTTGATCCCTCATCTGAATTGTCCTGAGTCAATTTCTTACTAATTTTATCCATGCTTTGGCTTGCAACGAGCATATTATCAACAAAGAACATCAAGACTCTGAATGTACTATAAATCGTATAATCATTCCTACCATTTGAAAAATTTTGACTCACTATGAAGGATTCAAACATGTATATTTGTCTGGGTACCATTAGGCCATACAATGAATTATCTAGCATGCAAACAAATTTACCATTGCGATCTTGAATCAACCCTTTTAGTTGTTCCATACATACAATATATTTGTCAATGATGACCTTGTGAGAAGTAGGATCCCACACAAAACATCCATTTATACCATCATCATAACTTGGAGAGATATAAAACAAGCACGAATTCGACAACACAGATTTTAAGTCTAGAAATGATTTACCGCTTACCAGTACCTGCAATTATTTCTTGCTCTTATGACCTTGATGCTTCTTCCATAAACAAGAAGATACATTTGTCACTTCATATGCCACTTCAATACTCCCTTCCAGCTTATAAAGGCTATCAACCTGTGTTGCCTTCATCACTACTAAATTACCTTTCGACAATGTGAGAGCTCGACCTTGACCTGTATACTTATATCCACAAGAGTCCAACACTCCTAATGAAATCAAATTTTATTTAAGCTCAGGTACATATCTAACATCCGTTAATTCCCTAACAATACCATCGAACATCCTGATTCTAATACTACCAACCCCAACAGTTTTACTGCGAATACCATTTCCCGTAAACACTACACCCTCATCAACAGATTGATATGAAAAGAACCAATTTATATGTGAGCACATGTGGTGGGAGGCACCTGAATCTAACTGCCATTCTTCTTGATATTGCAAATTACTAGAAGTTGATAAAACTTGATCAATTATACCTGAATTTGTTATAGCCAAATTTGTTTCCTTCGTAGAGTTTTCCTTAGATTCCTTTCTCTTCCAACAATCTTTCTTGAGATGTATTATTTTGCCATAGTGCCAACATTTTTCTTTACCCTTTCTGTGTCCTGACTTAGATCGAGAAGAAATTCTCTCATTCTGCTCTTTAGTTCGACCTCTGACCAACATGGGTTCTGAAGTTGAGGTTTATCTACTAGATTTTCTCCTCATCTCCTCAGATAACAAAGCTCCCACAACAGAGTCATAATCTAAAACTTTTGTTATGGTTGCGCGTTGCTTTGATTTTCCCAAAAACGCATTCACCACGCCTTGTTGCACGAACATATTATGCATTTTAACCTTCCAGATCTCGAAATTGTTCTTGCCAATGAATTTCTCAAACTTAGCACTCTACGTCTTTACCATTAGAGGAAACATAAAGAACAAACACCACTACTTGTAATATCCAAGGCCCTTTGAAAAAATATGTGAAAGAATAATAATTTAAACTTTACAAAGTTTAATAAAAGATTTAATGAGAAACAAATCCCTTTTACTAACCTTTCCTTTTTCTTCACCTTTTATGAAAAGGAAATAGAATTCACTTTTTAATAAAATATTCACTTTACTTTAACTCCTCCACCCCTTTTTGAATGTTTTAAACATTCATCACGACCCTTCAAGTTTAAATAATAAAGTCAACCTTTCCTTTAAAAAAACATTCACGAACCATGCTTTAAATTTTTTTCAACTCCCAAAACATATATACGATGTCCTCATTTTTTTTTTGATAAAAGTCGTCGCACCTTACACATAGTTATCTTGTGTGTTTCAAAAGGGCCACCACACCTCCCTTGTGTCTGGCTTGCGGAAAGTTTGAAAGTTTCTGCACCTCTCGACGCATCCAAGCTGCAGAAGTTCCCCTGGAGCCGCCGCACCTCCCGACACTTCTAGGTTGTGGTTTCGAAAATGTATCTGTGCATGTAGTGTTTATTAATGACCGCCGCGACCTTCCAGAGGAGAGGCCTACAAAAATTTGGAGATTGACGTGCCCTCTACTGCCTTTTCCTCAAACCCCTCTCTGATACCACTTGTTAGAATTGTCAATGCGGAAAATGTTAGATATAATGTAACCTCAACAGGCTGGTTGTACACTGCCAGCTGTCTTGGCCAGCAGTAATTTCTATTCTTGATTTTCTTGAGCCTATTTAGCTCAGCTATTTCCCTTTGCATAGTACTTACTTCTTCATAGAGTTCTTCATTAACTCTTCTCATTGTACTTTCTTCATATATTCTAATATACTATTTTCTGTTCTATTCTTTCTCTATGCATTTCTTGCTTCACAATTTATCATGGTATCAGAGCTCTAGTAGTAAGCCTCTTCACACAGGTTGGAGAGCAACACAATCCTCAAATAGCGCAGAGTTTCACGGACCTTGAGAGCATTTTGACACAGACTTTTCACAAGGCTTGGAGAGCTGTCTGTCATACTCTCGAAAGATCCTCGCAGGAAAATTCTATGAGGAAGAAGACCGTCATATGCTCAAAAGATCAGCATAAGAAGCTCACGCATCAAAGCAGAGCGTACAACGCTCGAAAGATTAAGGAAGAAGAGAGTGCAGAAGAAGAAACTTTAAAGATTCTTGTAATTTTCAAGAATCATCAAAGAATTCATGAAGAAGAGCTTCGGTAGGTAGAAACGTTGAAGATTTCACGGAATTCATTCAAATTTGTGAAAGATTGTTGCAGAAGGCAGCATCGTTTAAAGCATTTTGGAAATCGCTCAAATCTGTTAAAGATTGTAGCAGACAACGCCAAGCTTCAAAGAATCCGTGTATTTCTTTCAAATCTTTGAAAGATTCAAGAATCTTTCATCCATAGGAGCAAAGAACGCATCTCATCTGCAAAGAACAACCATTGAGGCTGTAAGATTCGTCTTGCGAATGCATCCAAAGCAGGAAATCCAGTTCAGAAGGAACGAAGAGAGCGCAGAAAAGATGAAAGAATTCCAGCCGTTAGATCTTGCGTAGAGGACCGACAGTCGTTGGATCAGTGAGAAAGTGCATGAGGTTTAGTCCTCTAGAGCGCCAAGTAGAAATTCAACTTGTGAAGTCACGAAATCATCTGGACTGTCCATCAAGAGACATGTGGCGAGATCTCTGCATTTCTCTAACTCACAAGGTGTAAAGGTCAGAACACTGTCGTGAGAATTCACGAATCGCGAAATCACGAGTCATTCTGGACTGTTGGATTGCGAAAGATCGTGAGCCGTCGATCTTATCCCATCGCAAAATCAGGGATCGGGAGTTGGATAGCGAAGGAGACTGCTCTCCAAAACTCCGATACGCGAAATCCTGACAACACGTATTGCGAAATCCCGAGAGGATTGTGAGCCATCCATCTCAGAGGACAGGTGGCAGCAAATCCAAGTGCCATCATTTTCGGCATTTCGGAGTTCGGGATATCGGAGGTCTTGTTGACGAAAAGTTAGGACACTCCATGGTGAAAGTCCCGAAATCTCGAAAAGATCACAGCCATCCATTCGTTCGGACATGTGGCGGACATTAAGGAAACCATCGGCATCTCGGCTACCGGGGTTTCAAGTTGACAGAGGATTTCTGTCATCGAGTGTTGCAAATCGTGAAATTATGAAATGACAAGGACCGTCCATCTTGAGGAGATGCATGGAAACAATCTACTTCCTCAGGGAAAGTACCGCAAGGAAAGACCATTGGCATTTCGAGAATCGGTTTTTCGGGAGTCGAGAGACCAAGTGGTCGCGCGTTTGAGTCGCGAAACCTCGAAAGGGACTGCGGTCATATCAGGAGAGGTCATGTGGACCAGAGGCATAAACCAAGGGGTTCACTGAAGTTAACGCCATTTCGGAAAATCGACATTTTGGAGTTCACGGTTTTGAAAACTCTGGGACAAGAGTTTCTAAACTCATGAAATAACGAATCGCGAAATCCCGATAGGATCTGGATTGTCAGATAACAAGAAGATCTAGACCGTTGAATTGTCCAAAGGAAAATTTTGGCATTTCGACAAATTTGAAAGACAAAGAACCGGAAAAGTCTGTAGCGCTTTAATATCAAGGCATGTGGTCACATTGAACGGAAACTAAGGGCCAAATCAAGGACGATAAGCTCTCCTCGGCCATCGACAAATCGGCGTTTCAGCGATCGGAGGTTCGAGAGACGAGAGATCGGAGGACTAGTATAACGAAGTCCCGATGTCAAAATCGCGAAGCCAAAATCTCGCGAAATCTTGAACGTAGAGTTTCGAAGTCACTGCAAATTACATGCAGGAGACAAGTAAGTAAGAATTTTTTCTTTCTGTTTTGTTCATTATTTTTTAAAAACAAAAAAACTATGGCATCGTCTAGCAATTTAGGACCAACTCAGGGTCTGATTCTTCTTAGAAAGAACTATGAGTTCTGGTCTCTTCGGATGAAATCCTTCTTGCAAGCACAAGAGTGCTAGGATCCAGTGGATCATGGATACGTTGAACCAGACCCAACAAACCTATCCACCATGACTAATCAGCAGAAAATTGCTGAGGCAACGCAGAGAAACAGAGAAAATAAAGCTAAATTTTGGATTCAAAGTTCTGTGGATGATTCAATTTTCTCAAAAATCACAGGTGCTGGTACTTCAAAATAGGCCTGGGACATCCTTAAATATTCCTACCAAGGAAATGACAGGGTCAAAACAGTTAAACTGCAGACCTTGAGAATGCAATTCGAGACTCTAAGGATGTCAGAGTCCGAAAATGTGGATCAGTTCATGACCAGAGTCATGGGCATCATAAATCAGATCAGACTGACTGGTGAAACCATCACTAATCAACGCATTGTTGAGAAAATTCTCAGAAGTTTACCAAAGAAATTTGAAATGGTTGTAACAACAATCCTTGAATCCAAGGATTTGTCCAGTTTTTCCACAGATGAATTAATTGGTTCTCTGGTGACACATGAGACCAGACTACATCTCACAGATGAGTCAATCTCCAATGCTTTCAAAACTCAATTCTCCTTTAGCAGAGGGAGAGGAAGAGGAAGAAGCAGAGGTCACCAAGGAAGAGGGAGAAATCAAAGTAACCCTCACTCCAGTGGAGGTAACAGACAACAGTATCTGAATCAAAATTTCCAAGGTCAAAGACATCAGCAACAAATTCAACATCAGAATTTCCAGCCTCAGAGAGGAAGAGGGAGAAGGTCAAATGACAAAACAAGCATACAATGCTATTTCTGCAAAAAGTATGGGCACTATGAATCTGAATGCAGGAAGAAGCAAGCAGATCAACTCTCAGGCAGAGCACATGTGTCAAATCACATGGGAGAAAACTCAAGAGGTATGTTTCTCTCGTGCCACAAGACTGAACAACAACCTAAAGATCTATGGTTGTTGGACAGTGGATGCAACAATCACATGACAGGTAACAAAGATTTACTTTCATGCATTGATTCTTCAATCTCATCTGATATTACACTTGGCCATGATTACTTAGTCAAAGTTCAAGGAAAATGAACTGTTCCTATTCTTACTAAACAGAATGTAAAGAAAGACATAAACAATGTCTATCATGTTCCAGATCTGAAACATAATTTGCTAAGTGTAGGACAACTCATTGAACATGGCTATAAGGTACTTTTTGAGGGAACATCTTTCAAGATATATGACAAAAACCCCAACAAAAAATTAATTTATGAAATCCATATGACTCTGAATAGGATGTTTCCCCTTACACTCAGAACTGCAAATCTGATTCAACCATATGCACAAAGTGCATCCACCCTGAATGAAACTATGGTTTGGCATACAAGATTTGGACATCTACCATTTCAGAGTCTAAGTCTTCTTCATAAGAACTCCATGGTCAAAGGTCTTCCTATATTTAAAGAACAAATTCCCCCATGTGAGTCTTGCATACTTGGAAAACATAAGAGAACTAGTTTTCCACAGTCTTCCAATCAAACCAAACAACATCTTGAACTTGTTCACACTGACCTATGTGGACCAATGCAAATAGAGTCCATAGGTGGTAGCTTTTACTTTCTAACGTTTATTGATGCTTTTAGCAGAAAAATATGGATCTATTTTCTCAGACACAAGTCTGAAACTTTTGCAAAATTCAAAGAATTCAAGGCAAAAGCTGAAAAATAGAGTGGCAAATATATCAAAGCACTCAGATCAGATGGAGGAGGAGAATACAACTCCAGATAATTTGCAAATTTCTGCAAATCATAAGGCATTATCATGCAAACAACAGCGAGGTGTACTCCACAATAGAATGGAGTGGCTGAAAGGAAAAACTAGACAATAATGAATATGGCAAGAACACTTCTTAAAGAGAAAACTTTGCCAAATACTTTTTGGGCTGAAGCAGTAGCATGATCAGTTTATCTCCTGAATAGATCTCCAACCACCAAACTAAAGATAAAAGTCCCTCAAGAAGCATGGAGTGGGACAAAGCTCAATGTTGCACATCTAAGGACATTCTGATGGATAGCATACGCTCACATACCTTCCAAATTAAGGAAGAAACTTGATGACAGAAGTGAGAAATGTATTTTCACTGGATATAGTGAAACATCTAAAGCTTACAGACTTTACAATCCAATCACCGAGAAACTCATTCTCAGCAGAGATGTAAAATTTCTAGAAAATCAATTCTGGAATGATTCAGGAGATGTAAAATTTCTAGAAAATCAATTCTGGAATGATTCAGAAAATCAGCAAATGGACAGTCAAAATTCATTGTTGCCAAGTTCTGAAAATGCAAAAAATTCAGGACAACAAGTACCTCAAACTATTCTTCCAAGATTGCAGATACAAAGGCAACCTAAAAATTCTCAGGATAACTCAACTTCCAGCAGAGAATCATTCTCTGAACCACAAAATCAGAGAACTCGAAGTTTGAGAGAAATCCATCAGCAGTTGGATGACTTTGAACAACACAACCTTTTTACTTTAATGTCATGTCAACCTACATCCTTTAAGGAAGCAGCTAAGGAGCCACATTGGGTTCAAGCCATGAACCAAGAAATTGACTCCATTGAGAAGAACAAGACATGGGATCTTGTTGATTTGCCAAGTCACAAGAAGAGTATTGGTGTCAAGTGGGTTTACAAAACTAAACTCAATGAAAAAGGGCAGATCGAAAAACACAAGGCAAAACTTGTTGCCAAAGGATTCTCATAACAACCAGGTATTGATTATGGTGAAACTTTTTCTCGAGTAGCAAGATTAGACACTGTAAGGACTCTATTGGCCATAGCAGCCCAACACAAATGGCAAGTATACCAAATGGATGTCAAGTCAGCATTTCTGAATGGTTTCTTAGAAGAAGAAGTCTATGTCGATCAACCACCTGGATTTGAAGTCCAAGAGCACCCAGCCAAAGTATATCGGTTGAAGAAAGCCTTGTATGGCTTAAAGCAAGCTCCAAGAGCTTGGTACAACATAATTGACACTTATCTGATCAAAAGTGGTTTCAG
>ML806832.1:55145-73125 GCA_009831015.1 Picea engelmannii
CCAGGCTGTAGCATATGCTGATGCTGAAACACCGCTGTGAGCAGATGCTGAAACACCAGGCTGTAGCATATGCTGATGCTGAAACACCACTGTGAGCAGATGCTGAAACACGGCTGTAGCATATGATGAAACAGTGCTGAAACTGAGTTTGGCATTTAAATTTGACTGAAAAATCAGCGAGACTGAAACTGGGTGGGATTTTGAAAAATTAACATCTTTCCACTGTGAATGAAGAAACTGTACCTGTATTGGAGATAATTTACTAGGTTTTGATTCTAAAATAAGAATCTAGGGTTTGATTTCTCCTGTTGTTTCTGATATTCTTTGTGTAGGAACAACATTACAATGCCCTGTGGTTTATTCTCCCGAATATGGCATCCACGAATGGTTGTAGTTATAAAATAAGAATTGGTGTTTATACAGGAGAAAATCTAACTGTGGAGAAACTTAAAACTACTCTAAACACCATGATTTCACAAAAGGTTTGAAAAATATGGCAACAATTTCAAATACTGAAAATGAACCTGCAAAACCAAGAAACTTAAAACTATGATAAACACCATGATTTCACAAAAAGTTCAGAAAATACGGCAACGATTTCAAAAATTGAAAATGAACCTGCAAAACCCTAGATACCTAAGAGCATAAATGGAAGAGAAACTCTCTTGCCATAAAAGATCTGGTGCTGCGGTACTTAGATATTCTTGAACTTTGTGTAGTTCATAAATTCGTTGAAATCTCTGTGTATTTTACTTTTTTTAAGCTGTTCTGTAAATGCTTTTATTAAACCTATGTTTCACATAATTCTAGAATGCAGGATTGTCCAAAACGTGGGTCTGGGGTGTCTGGTATAGTTAGAATCTTTGCCCAAATATGCAAGAAACAACAATATTATATATTTAAAAAACTCAAACAAAAAAGAGAAAATGGGGGAAATTAAAAAAATTGAAATAGAAAATAATTTAATAACTTAAGCACAATGATAATACCAACTAACTAATCATTTTGCCATCCATTATTCAATGAACATTGATCACTGTTACACCATCCATGATTTAATGAGAAACTAAGAACATACAGGTTGACATAGTCAAAATAGACTTCAGCCGCATTAAACACAACTTGCAACAAGTAAAGGGCAGATAAGTGATAGAATGAGAAAAGGTGGCCTATATTGATAAAAAATACGCAGAAATAGAATATTTCAAATATTTTGAAGGTACTTCAGAGAAGTAACTGGGATTTTTCACATGGAATAAGTTCAATCAAACCAATGAAAAGGAAGATACTGAAGAGGATGAAGATGATGACAACCACTACAGTTCCCCCAGCTACTCAAAATGGTTCTGGTCTCTCCTCGAGCTCTTCTTAGGATGGCTCTGCTTTTTTGTTTAGAGATTTTTAGGTTCTATTTTTCTATAAGGCTAGTTGTACTTTCGTTCTGTTACTGACTGTTTAGCAATAACCAAAAGTATTTTAACTGACAGATTTTTTAATCATACTCTTCGTAAGTATTATAAAGTGGGCTTACATACAAATATAGCAGAGGTAATGTACTGTCATGCTTATATCATGTAAATTTTTTATTTCAATTTCCAGAAAAAGAGAAAATATAAGAATCACTGCAATATCCCAAAGGAAAAATAAGTTACGCCAATCAACAAGACAGAGGCATAAAGTATTGTCTTAAAATAGCAAGGAAGAACATATTAAAACATGATCAGCCTCGAGATGCATGAACTCTGCAGATAATCCTAAAAAGAGCTCACCATAGATCCCTGCACTGGGAGAAACCTATCACTCAGAGTTGGCCAGGATGATGCGATATTGGTCATGTTCAACAGTGATGTGGTAAGTTTTAAGTAATAAACATGGTCTTCTATATTTGTATTTGAGGTGTGAAAAACCCAAATATATTCATAGAAAAACTAACAACACAGTTCCAAAGCAAATTGTCAATGCTGTAAAAAAAGAGCAAGGGCATTTGAGTCTGCAACAATTTCTAGTATAGATCAGGGGTTGCTCATGTAGAAGTTTGGAAACATAACGGAGGAGGAGTAGAACTCACATCAACTCAGTGTTGGACTTGGGCATTGGATTTAACTCTATTTATATTCTCTCCCTTGTCTGCATGGAAGCTTCCTTCAAGAATGCTCATGCGAACATGTGGAAATTTGCATGAGATTCTTTGTCCATGCAATGGATACATGGACTGCATAGAGATGATACCTAGAGTGTAGAGATTACAGAGACCTGATACCTATACCTCGACTGCAGACAATGGACAATGTAAATTTAGATTAAAAAAAACAATTTTTTAAACTAACAAATATGATAAAGAATATGTTTATCAGATAATCCACAGTTGGTATCATTTCAAACTTAAAAACAACGATAAAAGAATTGCAAACACACTAGGGTATTTATGTCCCGTCAAATCTACTTAGCCCAATCAAAAATTAATTTCATTAAAATGAAAAAAATAAAAATATATTTTTTAATATTTCATAAAAAAAAAGTTTAATAGAATATATAAGAAAACATTGGCTAAAATATAAAAACCGGAATGAATTAATATAAATTCACATCCAACCGATTACTAAAGTACCTGCTTGGGCAGGTACTCACATGAAAGAATGATGAGAAGATGTGAAGTTGAATTTGTTGAAGTATACATATTTATACATAATCGATTGAATGAAGGTTCATTCTATCATGTTGGTGTTTGTTTACAAGTTGGGTCTTGTATGAGGATTGGATTCCTCACATCTCAATTGGATTTGAGATCAACAAGATGAGACTTGTTATGAGGGTTGGATTCCTCATTTCTCAGTTGGATCTGAGAACTACAATCTTAAAAAAGAACTAAATCTCTCATAATTGTTCGAATATGATATTCAAAGATTGACCTTATGTATTCATACGAGTTAAAATAAATAAATAAAGGATTTATTATTATATATATATATTGATTGAGAAAATGAAATAAATATTTGTTGTTCAGTTAATTTGTGAAAAGTGGAAAATTGTCCAAAGTTTTGTGACACTGATTCACACCCCCCCCCCTCTCAGTGTCAAGTATCCATTTCAACACCCCTGGCCCACCCTCACATCACTCTCAATTCCCCAATACTCAATCTATAAAATAGAAAATAAACAAAAGAAACATAGTAATCATGCATGGAAACTACCAAAACAAAAATGAAATAAAACTTAAAAACATGTAATCAACCCACATAAAAATGTATTTAAAGAGAATAATTCATACAAATTAAAATATCTAGTTACATACCTAATCCAACGCAACATTTGTATCATCCTTCTTCTATATCTTCTTCTTGATCATCCAACTCGATATCTGTATTAGCATTCAATTCAGAAACAATGTTGAAAGGATTGATGATATCACCATCGTCATCAATGTCATTTTCGAGCATATATTTATCGATATCATCATCAAGAACTGGCTCATTGTCCCCTACGCATGGTTCATCTTCTCCATCTTTTTCATCTATCGACCAATATTATTCCTACTCTATCTCTACATCATCTTCTTCTTCAATATCATATTCTTTATCTACAATATACTTTACTGGCCTTCCTATTGGATCATATCTAACAACAAATGACCAATCCCTCTTACCTGGAACCTTTGAGTAAAAGACTTGTTCACATTGACTTGGAAAAACATAGTGGTCATTTTCTTTTTCAAAAACCATTTTTTTAATCATCAAAAATCCATTGGCATATCGAATAACAATTCTTTCCTCATCATGTTCATGCATTCGTAACCTATACCATTTGACATCGAAATAAAATAATTTGAAGGAATTAAAGTCACACTCAATTATATCATTCAAAAATCCATAGTATCTATTTTCAAATTCCGGAGGACATTTGTCACTCCTATAGGAAACATTAGTGACCTCGAATACTGTAGTTATCCCACTATCAGATTTTTTCTTGGTTTCATCCAACTCTTTGATGTGAAATTTATGACCATTGCACCACATAGCCTTGTGGTGTTTCAACTGCAATATGCCAGACATGTTAAAGATGCATTGTCAATTAATAATAAACAAATTTATATAACTTGGAAAGTATAATATGAAAAAAACACACCTAAAGTCACATTAATATAATATAAAATAACTGAATAAAATGGGTGAATTTTCTTGTCTTTCCATCTTTCAAATAATATGCTAAATCTATTTCCATTCGGGTAACATCACAATATTCATTACAACGAGCTTCTCTAACCAATTCAGACAATTATTTCCATGATAACCTACCTCCATGACGTTGTTTACATCTATTAATTCATACCTTCATTTAGTCAATATTGTTTGCAATGTATAAATGTAGTGCATCCCAATCTTGAGCAACTCGTCGATCAAAAAATCACAATTAACCAATATTAAATATTAGTTATAACAATGATAAATATTAATAAATGATGAAATAATAAATATTAAATGAGTATGATAATATACACAAAAAAAAGAAAATTTATATTTAATTACCTCTCACTTTCTTCATTGTACCTTTGCGCAACAACTTCTCCCCTTCAAATTTTTTGATGAAGTTCACATCCCAAATGAAATTCACTGCATGCATATATTGCACTACTAATTTAGGAAGATACTAAATAATATACACCATGGATTCATATACCATTTATCCCGCCATCATAGAACCCTCAGGACGTGCTTGTTGTCTAACCAAATCCTTCATTGATTTCAAGTTCCTCTCCACCATCCACATTGACTTTATGTGTAGAGGTCCACACATTTCAATCTCCTCAAATTGGTGTATGAGGTAGTGTTCTTGTGCATGGAAAAATGTTGGAGGTAGATACTTCTGCATTTCACACATTAGCTGAGGAATTTTTCTCTTCCAATACTTTACATCATCTTCATGGATTTATTTTAATGAAAACCATATACAGATCATGACGCAAGAAAATAACATGTTTCAACAAAACATAATACATATTATATTACAAGTAAAACACATACTAGGTAAAATCATGAAGATGGGTATCTATTTTGCTTGTTTTATGAGAAACAAAAAACTATATTTTCACAATTTCTTCAATTTCTAGTATACAAAAGTATTTGTTTTATTTAGAATTTCACCTTACAGTAAAAATAAAACTTGTGAAGAATTTTGTTAGCTTTCTACTAACTATTTTTCAAATTATTTTTATTGGGATTCGATATGTCAATTTAGAAATTGTTTCAGAGTATGTTCCTTAAAAAAGAAAGGAATAATAATGAGTTATGTTTTCCCCTAACTATGTATTTATTATTAAAATTTTGTTTTTGACAAACAAAATATACTACAACAATCTACAGAGACTCTATTTTGTGATGACTATAATTTTGAATCTAACGGATGAATATTATAATTTTTAGAATTTTTTTAAGTTGACCAAGTTGAAAAAGTTGCAGATTTCAAAAACATGTTTTCCCTCACCTTGTATCTATATTAATTTTTACTTAAAAGTAAAATCTAAAAATACCCTCTTGAAGAGAACCATTGAAGGATTCTGAATATAAGTTTTTCTAAATTTTCCACTGTGTATTTTTAGATATATGGATATTTCATTTCACTGAATCATAATGTCACCTGGAAATATTATGCATTGATTTTTTTATAAAATTAAATAAAATTAAATAAAAATAATGAAAATGAAAACAAATTATATCCATAGAAAGTAGATTCAATTTTGCAAATGCTCGTATCAATTTTCAAACTAAATTCTGAGTATTTGCAGGAGTCTGCAACCTCCAAAGTTCAAGTAAGCTATAGGGAATCCTTAGATTTCTACAAACAGTCCCATTCACCGTTTTTTGGCCGAAATAATCTTTCGGCCGAAAAGTACATTTTTCGGCCTAAAGATATTTTTCTAACGAAAACCGTAAAAAATAGACTCATTCCTCATTTTTCGGCCGAACATTATTGTTTCGGCCGAAAGGTGGGTGATTGAATTCCATCAATCAGAAAAAAAATGAAGGGAAGCATCGTTTTGTTTCAATTGACTCCAAATATTATAAATATGCTTTCGACTGAACCAATTTAACACGTCATTAAGTACAACAAAAAATTGAAAAAAACATTTTTCATATATATTGTAGCTACCTACCTCATGTATTTTCCAAGATCATATATAACTTTTTTGACATTGTTGTCAAAGTCATCTCGGCGAGATAGAGGTAGAACATACTGTAACAATAAAAACAAATTGTTACTTGTTTCAAAACTAGACAAAAACAATAAAAATCTCAAAAAATGTATATGACCAATATACAAATATGAATACTAAAATCATTAATTACCTTAATGAAGGTATGCCAATCATGTGTTTTAACCCCACCAAATTCAACTTTCTTTGTTAAGATATTCTTTATGTTTGAACAAAAACCTGTCGGAAATTTAATTCTTTGAATGACCTCTTTTACACCATCGCTTTGCTTCTCTTCTAATAAACATGGAAGGTTATTTTGGTCTCCATTGCTATTTGATTAGATCACACTTTGCATTTCATGATTGACTTCCTAAATTTCATTACAAATTTTGACAATTTTTTCTTTATCCCTCCTGCCATCTATGATTTTCCATAATGTTTATATAGCATTCTTCCCGATATGCATTGTATCAAACAAATGAACTATTTTTAGCTCCTCATAGTAAGTCAACCTCATGAATTGAGTGGGATAACATTTCATTCCTCGTGGAATCCCATTATTACTACCTTCACGATGATGGCATTGATGAAGCATAAAATAAATCAGGACACTATTGATCAAATGTGGTAAAATAAATTGAATAATTAAAATAAAATTTCAAAACATAATTCCATTTACGATACATAAAAAAAAAAATGCGTACCTCGAGGATTAATTATGTCATATGCCAACTTCCATATGCGAGGTGTCATTCTTTGTTGTTTTCGTCCAGTCTATTGTTTCCCATTGAAAAGATCTTTTTCAATAATACGATACTTATGGTTATTAGAGATGAAGTGTCTATACTCATCAAATACCTCATTTCCTAAACTTTTTGAACGATGAGATTTCATCTTAGGATCTGTTGTGGGGTATTCTACCCTACGGACTAACAAGCTAGGGCTTTAAACTTGTACGCAGATCATGACCCTTCATAAGCTACCTTTAACCTTCTACCCTAAATCTGAAACCCTTTTCCTTAAGAAAACAAGGGAAAAACTAACTAACCTTTTTATCGACGGTTGGTGTAGCTCCTTCGTTGAGCTTTATCTCCTTGCTGTTGCTGCTCCTTCCACAAAGAGATCCTGCAATCAAGACAAAACTATGCATGCATGCTATTGTTCTACTAGGGGGTTAGAGATTAAACACAAATCACATAAAACATATAAGACTCATGTATTTGGGATGGGAAAAGTATCTTTTTTTATTGATCTCAATATGAACCAACTTACAATGATTTCAGAGACCGACCGTCGTTCCTCGATCATGATCCTGTGCTCCTCCTCTTCTTTGTCCTCCAACTGCTTTGCTTGAATTCTCCTAAAGCTTGAGGAAAGGCTAAAGGGTTGGGACAATAATGGACTTGGCAATTTTGGCAGAGTTTCTTTGCTATGATTTTTCCTCCTTTGAATAGTACCCCTACCCCTCCTTTTATAGCCTAGAAGGAGCTAGGGTTTTTGGAGAACCCTCGGCCATGCATGGCTGGGAGTTCCAGTTAACTGACAACAAGCTCTTCGTCCCGACGGAAACTTTCCTGATTTTTTGCTTTGTTAGGTAAACGCGGGCTGTAGTGGGCCAGCCAGCGTTCAAACGCGTGCTGTAAAAGGCCTTCCAGCATTCCAACGCGCCCAGCGATAGGTTAGGGCGTGGGTTACTTAATTTAGGAGGTTTTTGAAGAGTCTGTTCAGCATGGCTTTGGCAATGAAGGGCAATGAGTTGGCTTGATGCCAGGTAAGCATGAATGGTGCAATTTAGGGTTATAACAGATGCCCCCTAATGTGTGAGGTTAGAAGAGCATCTGATGGCCGAAATACATTACCAATTCTTTATTAATATGTACTGAAATGCTGAATGAGTGAGCCCAGGAATCATGAATCGGGAAGTGTCGTCTGCAAAAAATATCAAATGTCTCACCGAGGCGGGCATACCCATGCTCGGGATAAATCATAACCATGGCTACCAATCAAATACACTGTAGATCCATGTCAAACAACTATAACGAGTAGCCGCGAACAATACACAACGGAGCTACATCTCGAAATCAGAAAGATATACATAGAAAGTATCCATCTCTCAGAAGTTGATTTGGCCGGATGGCTGTACTTCAGAGCTCGAGCAACAACTTCAAAATATTCTAAACTCGGGTAGGAGTGTATTTATGAGTGTACTACTGCACTACCCAGAGGTCTTCGACGGCTCGTCGGTTATGGACTTGATAATCTTGATGATCGGACTGAAGGCTTCAGTAATTTCGAGCAAAGACTTGATTGGACATTCAGGATGGCCGGGTATGCGGACAGGAGACATATTGCAGAGTGGCCGACTCATGCTAAGTAAAAAACTTCCCTTGGACAATAGCACGACAAGTGATAAGACTCAGGCAGCATATCTGTTTAATCATAAGTCTACGAAGCAGGAGGCAACGCAAACTCTCAATATGTTTGGACGAGTAACCAAACGGTGGAGGACACAACTCAATATAGTGAGCAAGGATACCTAAGGTCATACTAAATCCCAAAGTCTGATGAATCAAACAGACAGATGTGCTTTATCCAAGGGCGACTCATAATGCTGCCAATAACGAAAATACTTTTCCCATCCTCTTTTTGGGGTATATTTGATTTTTTTGTTCTTTTTGTTGGTTTTGAAAAAGAATAAAAGAATATTACGTTACAATGGAGGAACGAGCATAGCAAACATACAAGCTCAAGACACAAGGACAAGACTGATGTTCTAGGAAATGATACTCGGGAAAAATCCTCCAGTGGCCAAAGGTGTTAAGACGCAAAAGCAAACTGTTACTAGGCTGATGGGTAAAGGATGCAAATGCGGTTGATAGAACAAACAATGGTAACGTCCTTCGATGTAAGTTTAACGAGCCCAGAGAAGGGAATCTCGGTGATTTTTCATGTTTAGAGAGTCTGAAAAAGCACAAAAGGAAACTCCATGGAGGTACCTTTTTCGTCAATAGTCTAGTCGGTTCGAAAAAGGAGTAAAATAGCACCGACTAGACGTCAATTCAAAACCATTTTAACGAGTGTGATAAGGACAAGATCACTCGGTAATTTTTTCAATTTTAAGGAGTCTGAAAAAAGCTTAACTATGGACTTCGTCAGGAATATTATTCTGGACCATTTTAACGAGTGTGAAAGAATAAGGTCACTCGGCAATCTTTTCAATTTTAGGGAGTCTGAAAAGAGCTTAACTATGGACTCCGGGGGGGTTTCTTTTTCGTAAATTTAGTCCCTCAGGCCCGAAAAAGGAATAAAATTATACTTGAGGATACTCTTCTAAAGAATCGAAATTCGATAGAGTATTCCTTTGTTCGTACAGTTGACCGTCCGGACCGAAAAAGGGTTAAACTACCGCTGGACAGACGTGACTTCAAATTTCAGTTTAACGAGCGTGAAGGGTCACAAGATCGCTCGACAATCTTTTCATGTTTAGAGGGTTTGAAAAGGGCTTAAAAGGAGACCCGTTATGTTTTGGGAGTTCGGAGGGTAAGATAAAGAGTGAAAAAGACCCATGCAAATGAGGCTCAAAAACTCATATTTAGGAAAGACTATATGGACTCCCGAGCCTACTATGTTGTCAGAAACGACATGGACACCATAATGCAACCAGGAACTACCTAGGGAATCCATGTTTTGGTAAGCTCTACCACCCAGTAGCGACACTTCTAGAGAAGATATGACGGTTCCGTGGCACAACCGGGTGGGATCGATCTTATATTGTAAAAACAAAAGCCAACGAGATGCAACAGTGGGACCGACATCCTACCCTATATGCTCAGGTTGATTTTTGAAATTTTTTTTATGGACCGTCCTTATGTATATATATTTTTTTATTTTTCTGAAACTCAATGAAAAGTGTCCCAACACCTGATCAAATCCCTTCCATATCACTCCGGAAACACCCAAAATGGTTTTTGGTATAAAGAAACTGATAAAAGGGGCCAAAAGGGTGACACAAAGAGGCCAAAAAATCTATAAATAGAAGCTGGTAGCTCATTATCACTATTGCTGATTTGGAAATTGACTCTGGAGCCAAAAGACCCCCTTTGCCATATATCGCGATTCCGGGAGCTACAGTGGACCAAACGAACTTCTGCTCAGACCAAGTAAGTACAAACTCCCCCACCTTGCATTTCAATACTTCCTTTAGCGTTTTTGGGTTGCTTTTGGGGGTGGCCGTCGACCTTTTTGAGGCCGGCCCTAGCCAAATGCAGGCTATCTAGGGATAGCCCGCGAGTACTCGCGCGCAGGGCTTAAGATGCATGCGGGTACCCGCGATTGTCGCCTCGACAGCCCGCGGGCTACCCCCGCGCGATGGAAAAATTTGATGTGGCAAGATCTAACTCCCCCTTTTTGACTCGTGATTTTTGCAGGATGTATGTTCATTGGAGAGAGAGGGAGCATGAGGCTGCCAATGAGGCAGTGACTGCAGATCCGAACGTGATGGCCGTGCTGACGCAGTGTGGCTTGGTGAAATTCTTCCTGTGTCCATTTATGCCTGCTCAACCACGGCTGCTGAATGCCCTGGTTGATTATTGGCATCCTGACGTAGAGGCCTTCATGATAGAGGGGAAATCCTTGGTGCCCACCACAGAGGATATCTATTTTTTGACAGGCCTCTCGAGGAGAGGGGAACCCGTCAACTTCCAGAACTTTCCTGCGGGGCCGAGCAAAGTCTCGGAATTGATAGCAGAGTATTGTGTGGCTGGGACCAACCAGGCGACCTCTTCGGTACCGGTTGGCAGTATCACCAACCTTACCCTACAGACGATCTTATCGCTCATTGGGCGAATTACCGGCTCTACTGTTGTACATCAGGCGTCGCGCGCACAGATGAACTGTGCAGTTCAGTGCATGAATGCACAAATATATGATTGGAGTGCCACACTTTTAGAGAGCATGAAAGCTCAACTGACAGCTTGTCGATAGCGGACACACAGGAACTTCGGGTATGGGACTATCCTGTGTTCATTGTTATTTGAGAGAGTTCCATGCTTCAGTCCTCGGATGACAATACGAGGACATCTAGCGACGTTCCCTACGGTATGTAGATGGGTAGAATTACTTCCGCGACAGGGTGGTGGAAGGACCATAGAGGCCTTCAACGACGACTTCTTTGCCTGGCTGTCACGGCAGATCCCCGCCATCGAGGACTACCCATACACGGGGATCGACTTTTCTAGAGATCCAGCCATACCAATGCCACCTGGCGAGGAGCGAGGGGAGATGGGTAAGTCTCCACCTGTACAGTGTTTTTGTTTGCATATGTAATTTTTATGTCTTTTTGATATATATCATGTTTTTGGATAACAAAGTTTCTGATGGGTGAACTTTGTGTTGCTTGCAGATGTGGGACATGTGCGGCCTGCAGATTTTGCATGGAACCGGCGTCATCCACGGCCAGAGGCCACAGCTGCCATCGCTAGGGGGGCAGCAGTAGCAGGGCACCACCCAGCAGGAGAGGCTGAGAGGGATCTGGGGCGGATTGAGCAAAACTTCACCGAGCTCACCCACACAGTTCCCATGATCGAGATAGAGGACTTGCCGCCCTCCATGCAGACTCATATGGTGGGGTTACCTCGGACCTGGGTCCGATTATTTAGGCATTTGGGTCGGGCTGTGTATGACTATAACAGGGCCCACAGGCCCTGAGTCGACTTGTACACTTTTTATGTTCCTCGAGCACTTATATGTATATATTTTTTGAGGACTTAAGCCCTGGTGACTCGATATGGATCCCACTTTTTGAGGCGCTTGCGCCCATCTATGTACTCTGAGGATTTTATGATTTATATATATGGTTTTTATTTATTTTCTGTGTCTTTATGGATTATGTGTACAAAAATGTATTTACATGTGTTTGATCATGATCTTCTTTATGTGTGAGCAAGATGCCAATCTAAAATGTGATTAGCTAGAGTATCTGTGATTTGATTTAGACTCCTAGGAATATGAAAATATGTGATATAATCAAAGTTGCATTCCAAGAGACGTACCCTAAGGAATCGTCGGTGTAAAGTTGGGTCGTGCACACGGTATATTCTGTTTAGCTGCGACACAACCAGTTGAGCGTCTAGATAGACCCGGAGACGAGAGATACTGAATGACAAAGCGTCACGAAGAAACTCAATAACTGCGCTATACTCAGCAACATTGTTTGTGGTGTCACCTAAGCATATCCCTCCGGAAGATAACAACTGACCCTGTGGTGTAAAGATTACCCAAGCTGCGGAGGCAAGCCTCCGCGTGTCTCGACTAGCACCGTCCACATACCCAATAAACACCTCGGACTCACTTGACATCTGCCATAGTGACGAAAGATAACATTAATGACACGTCCATGACACGTTTTTTTCAAAAGAAACGAAAGAAATTAATAGCACAAAGACTATACATATGTCACAAAAAGTTACCCACAGTGACGATGCTATGAGTAATACTTCTTGAGGTAGAGCCCGTTTCTAGGCTCCGCCAAAGCATTCCCTTCAAAATTGACCAGACGATAAGCGCCCTTCTTTAACACCTCCTTAACAATGAAGGGTATGAACCACATGGGTTTAAACTTTCCTGCCCCCAGGGGGTCCTTATCTTGGTCGTAAACTAGGACAAGGTTGCCCTCAGAGAACACCTGAGGATGAACGGACCTATCATATTGACACTTAACCTTATGTTTATGAGCCTCATTGGCCAGTGCCACATCACGATGTTGTTCATAAAGCTGCTCTAGGTGTACTAACCGTTCTTCAAGCGGAGAAGTGTCTGGCAATAACTGTACTGCCAACTTTAGAGATGGAATTTGGCATTCGATGGGCAAGACTGCCTCCATCCCGTAAACGAGCTGGAAAGGTGAGAAACTGGTTGCAGTATTAACTGATGTTCGGTAAGCCGATAATGCCGAGTATAACATCAAATGCCAGTTTGACTTGGCTGAGTTGATGGTTCGCTGTAGCATTGTCTTAAGCGTTTTGTTAACAGCTTCCACTTGCCCATTGGCTTGGGGATAGTAAGGTGATGAGTGTTCTTGCCGTAACCCAAGCTTTGACGTTAACTCGGTCATCATTTGATTATGAAATTGACTGCCATGGTCAGTGACAATCTCTCTCGGGACTTCGAACCATGCTATGATCTGGTTAAATAAGAAGAGATTTGCAGTCTCTCCATCATCCTTGAACGTCGGCATAGCTTCGACCCACTTAGTGAAGTTGTCGACAACTACAATGATATAGCGGTGCCCCCTTGCTGATGGGGGGTTGCATGTAGTGTAATCAATCCCCCACTTGGTGAAGGGACCGACGGTGATAACAGGAAACATCGCAACTGGATGTGCCCTCATCTTCCGTGAGAAGATTTGGCACAGATGGCACTTCTTGACCGACTCAATACAGTCTTTGATAAGCGTGGGCCAGAAGTAACCTGCTCGTAAGATTTTTTGGGCTGTTGCCAACCCAGATAAGTGGCCGCCACAAGCTCCTGTATGACAATTGTTGAGCACTATGACGGCCTCCTCATGAGTGAGACATTGACGCAAGATACAATCTACACCTCTCCTATACAAAGTATCATTGAGTATAAGATAGTTCTTGACCTGATGGCGGATCCGCCGACGCTCATAACGAGAAGCAGGGGTAGGACACTTCAAAGTCTGGAGATAGATCAGTATATCTCCGTACCAGGGATCAGAAGATTCGATTAAAAACATATCACCCCGGATAGGCGATTCCTCAGGCACAACGTCACCTGACTCAACTGGAAGTTCCGAAATAAGCTCTGCGAAGACGAGTGACTTTTTGGACTTCGCTGAAACGAAATCCAAGTCAAACTCTTGGAGGATGACCATCCATCTACTGATTTTTCCATCGATAACTCGTCGTGTCAACATGTACTGAAATGGATTCACGACAGCGACGACGGTGGTCTTGCGAAACAGAACATAGTGATGGAACCGTTGAACAGCATGAACTGCTACCAACGCAAGTTTTTCGAGATGGGTATAATTAAGTTCCGGTCCTACGAGGCCTCGGCTCAAGTAATAGATCACGTATTCAGAAAATGAATCATCTTCCTGAACTAAAACCATGCCTATGGTTGACTCTGCGGCAGCCATATATAATAGGAAATCCTTGTTATAATTTGGTGGCCGTAGCAGAGGTGCAGTTGTAAGAGCATGTTTCAGTGCGGCGAAAGAGCACTGTGCTGCTTCATCCCAGAGGAAAGGAATGTCTTTCTTCAGTAAATGCATGAAGCCCTTGGTTATTTCGGCATAGTTGGCGATGAAGCGTCGCAAGAAGTTCGCCTTGCCTTGAAGACTTTGAAGTTGTAAAATTGTGCGTGGGGGGGGCAACTGGATTATCGCCTCCACATTGAGAGGATCAACCATGATCCCCGTTGTTGAAATGATGAAACCTAACAAACATCCTGACGTGATGCAAAAGCTTCACTTGTTGGGATTCAAGCGAATCCGGAAGTAGCGACAACGTTCGAAGATTAGTCGGAGGTGCGTAGGATGATCTTTTCGCTTGCGAGAGCGTGATGCTAAATCATCTAGATAGGCCTCGACTATATGTTTGAGGTCGTGAAACGCAAAAGACATGGCCCGTTGGAAAGTGGCTCCAGCATTCTTGAGACCAAAAGGAATTTTTCGATAGGCGAACGTACCCCACGGACAAATGAATGCCGTTTTGTGTTGGTCCTCGGGTTTGATTTGGATTTGGTTATAGCCCGAGAAACCATCCATGAACGAAAAGGATTCACAACCGGTGCACTCATCAATGATCTGATCGATGAATGGAGTTGGATAATTGTCTTTTGGACATGCCTTGTTCAAATCACGGAAATCGGTACAGACACGAATCGTGCCTTGTTTTTTATCGACTGGCACGGGATTTGACACCCATTGAGTCAAGTGAATAGGGTATATGAACCCTGCCTTAAGCAATTTCTCAACCTCAGCTTTGATAGCTGCTGCTTTCCTAGGATTAACTGGACGAAGTTTCTATCGAACAGGCTTAGCGTCCGGATACGTAGTGATCTCATGTTCAACTATTTTCGGATCGATGCCTGGCATTTCCTCGTAAGACCAAGCAAAAATGTCGCGGAATTCTTTGAAAAGATCTATGTAAATCTGAATCTCTTCGGGGGAGAAATCCGCTCCGACGAAGACATTCTCCACGACGCCGGGGTTTCGAGAGATATTGATAGGTATCGTTTCAGCGATAGTCGCCATATTGCCCTCAGCATGAATATCCTGTGTAGCTAAGAGGTTAATGGGACAAGGCTGATCTCCCGTCATGGTGATAGTGAATTCTCCTGCCACGATTCGGTGTAACTCTGGGAGGAAATATGATCTATGATGAATATTTTCCCAGGGTTTGTCCGGACCAGTCATTGCTTCGATTATGGCTTCGTCCGAAGGCAAGACTAAATCTAACGAATCGATGTTGACAAGAGAATCCTGGGCCCAGATAGGCTCAAGGAGTGGATCCAACTCTTGTGCGGGAATCGGATCAGGAGTAGCTGAAGTTTGCTGAACCAAAGAGTACGCTACTTCAGCGGCCGACAAGGGCGTGGCCATGCCAGCTTGTCCTGTCTCATCCATCGTGGCTGATGGGGAAGGAAGAGTCCACGGATCCGTAAAGTAAGTCTTGCAAAACGACGAAACATGGAAAATCTCAGCCTTGTGGTGAGTCGATATAAACTTGACATCGCCTTGAGGAGGTGGGTAGTCAAAGGTACCCATCAAAGATGGGCACAAACCAACTCCTACATTGACGACACCAGCTTGAGGATTATCTACCATGGGAACCGTGGATGCCCCCAAGGCTGGGTCAGGTCGAGAGAAGGACAACTGATCAATAGTCATTATCCGACCTTCATGTGGGAACAATAGGACTCGAAAAACTGTAGCGACCACCGCTTGCATTGCATAAGTCCAACTACGACCCAAAAATAGATTGTAATTGATGGGGGCATCGACTACCTCTACTTCGACGCACACGGTCTTCCCCCCTAACTGCACAGGGAAAGAAGGGATGATGCCATGCGGTCGGAAAGAACGACCATCGAACGCAGTGAAGAGAGTAGGTGATGGAGAAAACTCAGGTTGACCAATGGCTTTCCAGCATGCTAACGACATAACGCAAGTCAAAACGCCCTCGTCTACCACTGTGCGGAAGATATTCCGTGTAAAAGTTTTCGTGGGATGAGCCACTACTATCTGGAATGCGACGTGGTAAGGCAAACGAGGTTTCAAGTCAGTCGTATCTAACATGATGGTACCCGGTTTACAAGTCTCAGGAGAGCCTAAAGCAGTCAACAAGGCTTTCCTCTGAGCAGGGCAACTTTGGAGGACCTCCAAAGCAGACATAGCACAAGGGGTTTGGGATAAATCTTCCACCACAGAGTAGTTATGGGCGACCCTTGCGTTTGGATTATGAGAAGCCCTCTTGAACACACCTTTTGGAATGCGCATCATTGTTTCACCCAACATCTTCTCAATCTGTAGAGGATTAGATGGGATCTCGGCTTCTTTGCCCTTCTCAAGAGCACTTGGTTTGCTATAATCATGAGCTCTAGTCGTTATGAAAGCATCACTTTTCACCATATATACATTCGCGGCGGATGAATTGTTTGGGGGAGGGTAGTTTTCATGGCTGCCCCCTTCAGTACTTGTAGAGGCTTGGGTTAAATTTTGCCCATGTTGAAATGGGTTAGTCAACACGGCTTGCTGTTGCTGTGTGACAAACTTCTGGGCCTCTGCAAGTCGAGGGCATAGGTGAGTTGGGTGGTCTTCCGCACATAGGTTGCACGGATATTTCGCCTTTCTCTTTTCTGTGGTGCCCTCGCCAACATTATCATTTGGTTTTTTATCCCCCTTACTCTTCTTGTGTTGTTTTTTCTTCCCCTCGAGCTGCTGGTTGGCCTTTGGGTTAGTCGTCTGTACGGAGTGTACTTCCGACGTTTGAGTAGGAGGAGCAGCTAAAGAAGTAGTCTGGCTGGCCACTGAGTGTTGTATAGATAACTGCTGCAATTGTTTTGTCAATTGCTCAACGGGCTTGGTTTGTGCCGAACCAACTATACCATCGGCATGTGGTCCGACTCTTTGTCTGGTTTTGTCCAGAATCGATCGTGGTGCATCCAGCAGGATGTTGTACAATAGACCAGACTGAGAATAGATAAGCTCAAACTGTTGAGCCCTCATGATGGCATCTTCCTCGGAGAAAACCCCTGAAGTTGCGACGTCTTTGGATAACTGCGGAACTAAAGACTTAAGGAACCACTCTAGCAGAAATGCTGGTGGGACGGGTACCTTGATAAGACTCTTTCGGCGTCGCCATTCTCGAATATGATCCGAGATATGGTCCGCTGATGTCTGCTCGAAATTGGCTAGCAACTCTGTGTTGGCGTCATATCTCACAGGTAACTGGAAATGGTTGAGGAAGGCCATCGCCAGTTCACCAAAAGATGAATATCGTGAACGATCAAGCTCTATGTACCATTTCGCGACACTCCCAATAAGAGTGCATTGAAACAATCGCAACTGGACGGAGTCATCTTTCAGTAAGTTAGATGAGCACCACAAGTGGAAAGTGGTCATGTGATCACCTGGATCTTCGTTAGGCTTGGCCTCGAACTTTGGGATGTCCGAAGGCAACTTCGTCGGCATAGGAGGCCAACGCGGATCGTGACAGATAGGATCATTCAACAACCGTGTCAAATCTGGCAAGTGTAACGTCGCCA
>ML806832.1:73175-91838 GCA_009831015.1 Picea engelmannii
CAGATAGGATCATTCAACAACCGTGTCAAATCTGGCAAGTGTAACGTCGCCAAGAATGGTAGTTTAGGTTGCTGCTGATAGCTGGGATAAAAGGGTCCTGGAGTTTGACTAGCACCAGGTTGCCAGGAAAAGTTTGGCTGCTGACCCGAGTTCTAGTAGAAACCATGGCCCTGACCAGCGTAAGGGTTTTTCATCTGAGGAGACATCATTGGTTGATTCCCCATGAAGGACATAGGATGTTGGGCGTTCATCGCATTTGACAGAATTTGGGATGGATTACCCCATGCCGGTCCTGATGGAAGAGGCATAGAAGTATGTCCGGGGTTCCAATGGTTGTGGAAAGAATTACCCCAGAACGACATTCCAGAGGATGGAATGGATCCTTGTGCTGAATTCCAAGGTCCTGGTATATGTGCCCCCAGCGTAGGAATAATACCCCGTGCTGGCGTAAACTGTCCAAAAACAGGTGTGCCCCCAGATGGGAAAGCAGCGGATGCGAAAGTGTTATTACCAAACGTCCTGTTCCAAACAAACGACGATGAACCTACCGGCTGAGTTTGCGCAGGTGTTCCTTGACTCCCGACTCCAAAAGGACTTGTGTGTACAGGATGCCCGACGGACTGCTGATGCGATCCACCGAGCGAAGGGGACGAAGGAGGAATATGACCTCCAGCGTAAGGAAAAGCATTGAAAGGGACAGGAATGCCCCCAAGTTGACCTTGCAGAGGAGCGTTAGAGCTCCCTGCCCCCAGACCCAAAGTCTGGAAAGTGGATGAAGTGAGTGTAGGACTAGTACCTGAACTAGGCATACCGTATGAAAATGGAGCGCCTGTCGCACTAGGTGTGTAAAGAGGTGTGGCCGCCGTGATAGATGGGGTCGGTCCACTGTGCAACGTAGTTGCGGCCAAGACCATGGTAGCCTGGACCGCTGACAAAGGTAATTTAGGAGAAACTTCTCCTGTGGTAGCAACAGTGATGGGAATGGAAGAAATCCCAGTTGAAGTAACAGAGTTTGGTTCCATCACCGGGTTAGGCACGGACAGGCATTCGTAAAATTGAATTGGCACAATCATGTCCGGCAAAGTATCAGTGTTTGAGGTTTCAACGAGTCCAAGATTGGCGGTCGATTCCTCGGGGGTTTGTTCGGGATCAAAAGCCCCGGTTGCTTCGAAAGACCCTTGATGGTCTAGCTTCCACCTCAATGGTGGCGGGGGTGGCTCCAGTATTACCGACGGTAGGCCCAGAAGCCTTCGTGACCGGCGGAGCTCCGAATCCTCCACTGTGTGAGAAGATTCATGACACGCTAAGGTATTCTACACGAACAAACAACAACACACACTAAAAGAAAGCCCCTAGAAGATAAATCAAGCAAGCACTAAACTAGTTGGAAAAACAGTTACAACAACCAACACTAGAGAAACTTACCGATGCAAGTGCAACTCGAATACGGAAGCACCCTCCGGGTATACTCTGCAAAGCGTTGGTCTGATGTCCGTCCTAGGTACCGTGGTATGCCCCCGCAATCACCTATGTATGTCCCTAGAAAATATAGACAACTAGTTTGCCAGCACGTGAACAATCATCAGGCGGGTACAGTCGGCAGTCAGGTAGACCACAATGAGCAGGGTATCAAGCCCGAAACCTATCAAGGGTATCGAGAGAAAATGGTTCGGAAGACAACTGAGGACCTCGAACGGATTCGAGACCCACGAAGCTTCGTGGCAAATGCAAACAACAGAATCCCCTAACAGATCCTCAATATGTGTTCTCCACAACACTCGGTCCAGCTTTGGAGGGGTTATCTCCGCTACCTTTCCTTACGCGACCTCGTGTTTAGCCCCTGTGTTAGAGGGGGGTCCTGAATAACTTACCGTAACTGGACTTCTACACTCCCTATTAACAGACTCCAATGTTTGGTTTGGGTGGCCTTGGAGAATTTACTCTCCAACCTATTCCAAGGCCCTATTCCTGAGCTAGTGTATGCACCCTACAAACAGAAAAGTCTACTTGATTTTATTTAGCGTTGCTTTTAATGGGCTTCTTAAGTCACAAGGTACGAAAGTGAAACTGATGGTGTGTAAAAAGACTCAAAGAAAAAAATGAACAAAATGCATGAACACAAAAAATTTTACTAAAATGCAAAACCAGCAACTTTTCAATGAAAGAATTCTTTTCGTTTTCAAATTTACTAAGATTACATGCAGTAAATATAAAGGACTTTCGCTCAGATCTGCGAGTTACTTATACTTGACATGCACTGCAAAAACTTATGCAAAACAGACTTCTTTCCTAGCTACTGATGCAACAACACAGTCTTCAAACCAAGAAGAAAATGAAACAAGAAAATTGTTTTTTATTTCGTTGTAAAATAACACAACAAGGGAAAATGTTGACAAGAACAAAACTAAGAGAATAAAAAAGAAAACTCTGGCTTAAAGCGCAGATCGCAAACATAATCAGAGCACGAAAATGCAACAAAGCAATTAAAACAGTATCGATTCTAACACTTGCCTAAAAACCATCAAACAAATATTTTTTGTCTTTTGTCTTTTCTATCAAAAAAATCAAATAACAAACACAAGCTAAGGGTGAAATGCCCTAACCTGCTGACTGTGCAACCCCAGACTCTAGACCCCTGAGAGGAGCTCTTCTCACCACAGGAGGGGATGACTGCCCCTACCCAGGCTAGAAAACTACCAATCAAGCCCGCGACTGTCACCAAGACAACACACGTGCAAACACGTGCTGAGCTACTACAGCATGCGGGTACCCGCGTGATAAACCCAAGCAGGCCGCGGGTTTGTATAAAAACTGAGATAAAATCACACACAGACAGTCTAGTCCTGAAAAAGGCTTCTGGTATTGACAACCAGAGTCTCTAAAAGGCTTAGATGCTATCACTTTATCAGAAAAGAAAGATTTTCAAAAAGAAAAACAATGTAAAGAAAAAACAACACCACAAGGCAGACTGAAACACAAGACAATAAACCAATCAAGACCCAGACAGTATCAAGAAATCCCCCTGAGAAGATAAACTTCTGACAGGGAAGAGGAGACTGCCTCTCGAGCTTCCTGAAAACTACACGCTACTGAAACTACTGCAGCACGCGAGCAAACGCATGCTGTTGAAAGTTAGGGCCCGACTCACACACATGCAGGTCTTCTGCAGGCCGCGTGTACCTCTGTGTGTCCCGGGACTAACTGTCAAGCGTCAGTCAAGGAAAACTAGTATTGATAACCAGGTTCCCTGCTAGCTTTGACTAACAGAAAACAAATAAGCAAAGAAACTGGAACTCTACTTCTTTGAACTACCCAAAAGATTTTTAACCAAATCCGGAAACCCTAAGAGTAAAATCTCCCCAGTGGAGTCGCCAATTCTGTTGTGGGGTATTCTACCCTACGGACTAACAAGCTAGGGCTTTGAACTTGTACGCAGATCATGACCCTTCATAAGCTACCTTTAACCTTCTACCCTAAATCTGAAACCCTTTTCCTTAAGCAAACAAGGGAAAAACTAACTAACCTTTTTATCGACAGTTGGTGTAGCTCCTCCGTTGAGCTTTATCTCCTTGTTGTTGTTGCTCCTTCCACAAAGTGATTCTGCAATCAAGACAAAACTATGCATGCATGCTATTGTTCTACTAGGGGGTTAGAGATTAAACACAAATCACATAAAACATATAAGACTCATGTATTTGGGATGGGAAAAGTATCTTTTTTTATTGATCTCAATATGAACCAACTTACAATGATTTCAGAGACCGGTCGTCGTTCCTCGATCCTGATCCTGGGCTCCTCCTCTTCTTTGTCCTCCAACTGCTTTGCTTGAATTCTCCTAAAGCTTGAGGAAAGGCTAAAGGGTTGGGACAATAATGGACTTGGCAATTTTGGCAGAGTTTCTTTGCTATGATTTTTCCTCCTTTGAATAATACCCCTACCCCTCCTTTTATAGGCTAGAAGGAGCTAGGGTTTTTGGCGAACCCTCAGCCATGCATGGCTGGGAGTTCCAGTTAACTGACAACAAGCTCTTCGTCCTGGTGGAAACTTTCCTGATTTTTTGCTTTGTTAGGTAAACGCGGGCTATAGTGGGCCAGCCAACGTTCAAACGCGTGTTGTAAAAGGCCTGTCAGCATTCCAACGCGCCCAGCGATAGGTTAGGGTGCGGGTTACTTAATTTAGGAGGTTTTTGAAGAGTCTATTCAGCATGGCTTTGGCAATGAAGGGCAATGAGTTGGTCTGATGCCAGGTAAGCATGAATGGTGCAATTTAAGGTTATAACAGGACCACAAAATGGACATGCAAATTTAACATTTGTTTGAATACCTACATCAGATGGATTGATGTGAATTGTTAATATATGAAAGGATTATTTAAACAACATGCATAATATATTCAATTAATTATATACTACTCAAGCGTGCAATATGGAACGCTACATACCACAAAAATGTGTTAGTCCTGGGGCATCATGAATTGTCCATACAAGTATTCCACGACATTGAAATCTCTTCTTCCCAATTAGTTTATAGATGTCATACATAGTGATTCCCTCCCATAACTTTAGTAGCTCATCGATAAGAGGCTTGATATACACATTCATATTTTTTACTTGGTACTTACCTAGTTGCTTTAAATTCCATGAAATTACTACCATGGTATGTATATATATGTAAATAAATAAATAAAAGATATTATGCAAAAAAAGAGAAAAATGAAAAATTTATTCGAAAAATTAATGTAAACAAATACCTCAAACAATCATTGTCAATGTTATGTGATCCCTCTTTATTGACATCCAAAGAGGAATGTTATTGTTGATAAAAAAAATAGGCCACACTAAGTAAACAGATCGAAGCTCTCCAAATGGATTAACATCGTCAGTTTTCAATGAAAGCCTAACATTACTAGGTTCATATGTAAATTTTGGCCATTTTGCAACAATTCCCTTAAATGCGTAACCATATGCATACATTCTAAGAAATCCATCTTCAATATTTTTTCATGCATGGTAATCCATAAACTATGCTATGCTTTGGCACCTGAACAATCGTTGCAAACGTAGAATTATGGGAATATTCCAGAGAACTTTCGAGGCACCAATTTTGTTCCTTGATCGGTTCGATATCTATTGATACCACATACCGGCCATTTTTTTTTTATGCATGTTGTACATAATTATAATATGATCATTGGGACATGCATCTATACTTTGATACTCCATTCCAATGTCTTTCATAATGGCATGTAAATATCGATATGTGCGAGGTAAAATATTTGACGAGGGTAACAAAAATTCACTTAATAATCTAAAACATAAAAAATAACTAGTTAATATAAAGAATAGTAATTGTAAATATTTCATTTTTATTTTACACATTAATTAATACTAAAAAAAATGGGAAAAAGTCAACATTTATGTAGATGTGATGAAACATATTACACACCTTAGGATCTGTGTCATACAGGTGTTAGACAAATGATTCTTAACCTTTAAGTTCACCAACATCAATGTAGTGGAGAGAATATTTTCCCTTGACCCTTTATAAAGTCGTTTATTTTCCTTTTCAATCAGAGGTTCATCATAAATACCATCACTACTATCCCCATGATCCTCATCTTGATGACTGAATAAGTCTTGGATCTTTTTATTTGTCCCATTATCTTGAACTATATTATTATTGGCATCTACTTCCATGGGATCATTAACTTGATTTTTATTATTTGCTTCATGTTCCTCATCTTGTACGACATCATTTCTGCTACTACTTGGTGCTTTCTGCAAAAAGTTAGGGGGGAAATCTAACTTTATAATTACAAACAATCATGAAAAATCAGTCCATGTATAAAACAATATAGAAGTTTGAGAATACAATCAACATTAAAAAACAATATATATGATGATGATGATGATGATGATGATGATGATTAATGTCCACTAAGACCTAATTGGTATATCAGACCTTAAGAGGGTAAGTGATTACTTGTGATTCTTTAGAATTTTGTTTATGTGCTCGAAAAGCATTAAGAGAAGCTTTCCAAGATCACCATACTTTTGTTGAGTTAAGAGGTTAGGAAGGTTGGTAGTGTGATCAATATTTTGAAAATGAGATCTAATATGGGTATAGGATGGACAATTTAAGAGAAAGTGTTTTTCATCTTCAACCTTCTTAGTGTCACAAAGGTGACACACTCTTTCATCCCATTGCGTTTTAAGAATTGGCCATCGCCCAGTTTCACTATGGAGCTTGTGAGAATTTGTTCTTATCTTAGCAATGCTTATTTTTTTCTTTACACTTGGCAAAACAAATAGATAATTTTGATCTTCTAGATTAGGGTTGATTACATCTTTATAATACCGTAATTTTCTTTTTTCCTCTAACTCTTTATCACACCACATTTTTTCCTTAAATTTTCATTTGACATTTTTTTTTAATAGTATCTTTATTCTACAAAATGGTTTCTTCCATGATTCCCCAATAGTTTAGCCAAGATTGGGCATCTTTATGCCATCCTTGCTTGAGTCGATGGTGGTTATGACTTGATTTGGAAGCAATTTTAGGTAGCCTCTTGCCCTCCATGTTGTTTAACTTGTTCTTATACATTAGGTATCTAGTCATAGCCATGCTCTCAATAGGGGAGAGGCTAGTCTCTATGAGGAGGATGGGATAGGACGTATTTCCTTTAATTTTGAGATTATAGGTTATAAATTTTTTTTTTGTTTTCTCTATCTTTCTCCAAGATTCACGAGAGATACTACAACCCCAAACTTCACATCCACAAAGAATAAAAGGTGTAACAAGAGTCTCAAAGATGAGTTTCTTCTTATCCCAACTCCAAAGTTCAGCTGATTTACAATTTTTTTCAAGCCCATAATAAGCTTTCCATCCCCCAATAATCCTTTTCTCAATGCTATAATTCCAATTAAGCTTGTGGTGAATATCAATTCCAAGATATGTGTATGAATTCACTTCCTCCAAGTTGTTGTTGTCATATACAAAGGTATCATAAGGGATCTTATTGGATTTAATAATCATGACCTTTGTATTATCAGTATTAACAGTCATACCCATATTGGACGATATTCATTTGATCCCCCATCCATGTGCTCATATTTTCTACAATGTTTTTTAGTTGTTTCTATTAAAACTCTTTCAGGTCGTCTAGTACAACAATTTTTGCAAGGGAAATAACATTTACCGTCACCCTTTTCACCCTCTTTAATTTTTTCCCACCTCTAATATTTTCTGACATTCTTCCCCACAGACATATATTGATGATTATCTTATAAAATTGAGTGGTGTATAATAGAATATCTATTATATTTTTCTATTATAACATATGAAAAAAAAACTTGTTTTTTGTTCGTCAAGAAGACCTTATAACCTTTTTGAACCATCGTTGCTATAGCAAACTTGTCGCAACATCCGTAAAATGAAACATATTTATAGATTTTATAATGTTGCAATTCTGAGGATAGTTGACCAAGTCAATGTTGACTTTGTCAAATAGTGGGTGACCGTTAGGAGGGGAAAACCTAGTGTCCACACCATCAAAAATGCAACACACATAACGTCACAATTCCGATGACAGTAGACCAAGTCAATGTTGACTTTTCAAACTATGGGTGACCTTTAGGGGGGTGAAAACCTAGTGTCTACACCATCGCAAGTGTGACGCACATTTGATGTCATCTCAAGAGAGAACTCTTATGAACATCGTCGCTCTTGTGAATATTTGAAAATTACATCACAAGTGAGACGATATCAGGCAATATGGAGAAAAAAAATTAAAATTTCCTCTATTTTTTGATAGTATGGCCAATTTTGTCCATAATGTCACAATTTTTCCAATAGGTAGTAGTGCAAGTTGGTACTTGGTTGTCTTTGGTACATGCTTGGTAGAGATGTGTGAGTGATGATTGTGAGTTTTTATGAATAGTTTTTTTTTATGCACATCTTGGTGACAGTGTGTATATGGTTGAGAGATTTTTGGTGATTGGTCTTGGTGACTAGATTTGGTTAGGTTGATGATATTATTAGTATAGTGTTGGTAAAAATTGTTGGTACAGGTTTTTTGGTATACGTTGTTACAGGTTGTTGGTACATGTTGATGTTGTTGGGATATTTTCTGTAGTTTGTGAGTTGCAGTGAGGATAGATGCATACATTCATGATTTGTAGTTAAGAAAGGAACGGATACCCTCGTGTTGCAGCATAGACATGTTGTTGATATGTAGAAAATATTTGAAGATTGTTGGTATAGGTTGTGATAGATTGTTTGTATAGGTTGACTTTAACAGAGTGACAATGGCAGTGGTTGATTCAGTGACAGTGACAGGTTGTCTACATTTTTCATTTATATTTCAAGGCGGTTCAAACGAGGCAAGGATAGGTGGTTGTAGTTAACTTCCAATTGTAGTAGAAAAACATAGAGGGTTGTATCCTCCTGTAGGTTGGATCTTGAGAAACTATGGGGTTGGATCCTCCTTCTAGTTGGAGATGGAGAATTGGAAGTTGGTTCTTCCTTGAATGTAATTCTTTGACATATAAGAAAATAATTATGTGGTTTTCTCTCGCATTGGGTTTCCACATAAATATCAATGTACTGTGTATTGTGTGGATGTGTTTATAATTGTTTATTATGCTCTGATGGATGTTAATGTTTATGATATAATAATATATTGATGATGAACTCATGAAAATGGTTGAACAAGTTAAAGGAATATAAATTGTGGTTAAAAGTGGTATAAATTATGCATTACTGATTCACCCCCCCTCTCAATAATCCAACATACTCATGGTTAGGAGATAGGAGAAAATCACAACAACTTTCAAAACAAGAAGGCTCAATAAATAATTCGTAAATAACATGAAACCCTTCTTGAAATTTCTCAATTAAACTAAAATAGGTTATAATATTACAACAACCATGATAAAAAACAATATAATTCATCTAATCAATTCCCGAGGTAGTTGTCATACTTTCAAGCATATGACTACTTTATCCATATTTCTTCTTAGTTTCCTCCTGCATTTCATGTGATGTCAAACATAAAATAAGACAATGAGAACCCAATTGTTAATGCTTATATTGTTCAAAATCTTAAAAATAACATCACGAGGATATAAATCCCCCCAGATTTTTAAATAAGTGGTGCTCCTCTGTTATTTCTTAAAATAAATTATGAAAATACAATTTAAAGATAAAAGGTGTATTCACATAGAAATGTTCCTGAGAGAAGGACCAAGAACTCATTCAAAACAAAAATATGATATATTTACCATATTATACAAAAGTAAAGAAAAAATCATATAATATTTAAATGTTCCTCACATCCGTTAAAATATAAACAAGACTTGGTCATATCATAAGATAGAAAATAAATATAAGGACACAATACAAAGAATTTTAAATGAGCATTTCATTCAAAACTCAAGAGAATATGATAAGAAAACTCCAAAAATGATCCATTTTGGATCATTATTTAATTTTCATATATCTCAATGCTTTTAGAGTTGAAAAGGTTGGAGTAAGCTTGCAGGGTCATTTTAGTGGCAGGTCCCAGAGCCATTTTTAGGAATTAAATGATGTTTTTAGTGATTTCTAGTGTCTAAAACCTAGGCACATCCCATTTATGGCGTTCTACATTTTGATACCTTTGCAACAGTGTAGACCGTGTGTCAATCAAAACTCGAATGCAACAATTATGTCTCCCTCAAGTTGACCTACTGTGATGACCACCATGGTACGAGAGGATGCCATGTCAAACCATGTTACTCACACATATGGGGATAGCCACATATGTAATTTGAAGAATATTCTAGAAGGTCCAAAACCCTATCACAGTTGAGGGTTGAGGAAGTCAAAAACCTACCCCTAGATAGTAGATGGCTACCGGGATATGTTAAATACCAGACCACTCAGAGGAGAAGGGGTTCCATTATTTTGTATTGTATCTTGTTCCATAGCTTAAAAAAACATCTCACAGTGTTATTTTGAGAGAATAACATAGGAAGAGATATTCTATAGAAACCATAAAAGCCATAGGTCAAAGGAAACTCCTCAGAGAGTACCTCTTACTTTGTCCTTGCATATTTTCTATACCAGAGAAAAGAGAGAAGAGTAGCCTCACCTTCTAGTTGGGTTTTCTCCCGTATTAGGTTTCTCGAGTCATATATTGTGTTAATTTATGGATGGTGTAAATGTATTTTACTGTTCTCTATTTTTTTCATTTGATCCATTTCATGCATAAGAAGAAAAACAATAACTAAATATTTTGAAGATCTAAAGGAAAATTAAACTTAATAGTAAATATTTCAATATTTTATTAGATTAGTTGTGATGAAATGTTCCATTGGATTATCCACGATGGTATACAGATCTAAAAATCTCATACCTAGGAATCTCAAAGTTTGAGAAATCATTAAAGTTGCACCCCGAAATAGTTCTTTGGGGAGTTCAAAAATAATTGTTCAGTTTTAAAATGAGGCTTAAATAAAAATAAAAATTGTTCGTCCAAATGGATTGGGATGGGGCTCCCGTAGACCTTAAAATATAGAATTGAACCTAGAATAAAAAGAGAAAGACACTAAACAACCGGCTATTGAATTTTCAGAGAATGAAAACACATAAGATGAATGATTTGTAAGATAGAAGCAGAGAAGAAGGGGAATTATGAAAAATGATCACTTGACTTACAATGTTGGAATCTCTCTCTCTTCATCTTCTAGCTAAGATGTCTTTCATATTTTCCTTTGTTAGAACTCCCTGAATGGTTGCAATTGCTTCTTCTTGATATGATTCAGTTATTTTAATTCAAAGAATAATTAACCAATTTTCGATATATTCTCTCATTGGTGTCATGGTTATTCCTTGTCTCACTTTAATATCAAATAATGAATTTTCCATATCTTTAAAATCCATAGAGAGTTTAGGGAGGGTATCCTCGATGTCTTCATTTTGGTTCACATAACTGAGAAACCAACTCTCTACCTTTGTTTCTAAATATTCGATTAGGTTATTGAAATTTTCTGTTGATGCAATCTTTAATGAATCCATCTTTTCTTCTATTTGTTCCTTTGACAAGAGTATTGAATTCATAATTACGTGTGGGTCTTCCACATCTCTAGTCGACCTATCTAGTTCTAATTTAATCAACTTTAAATATAATTCTCGTCTTTTTACACTTATGACATCACACTCATCTAGAATTTCTTTTAAACTCTTTATTCTCTTTAACCAACATGCATTTAATTGTCTTATATGGATTATCGAAGGAAAAACCTCTTATTTCTTTGAAACTTATTAAGACCTGAAACATTTGCAACAAAATTAGAAATGAAACCTTTGTAAAATTATTCATCATTTTCAAGATCTACTTGAATATATTCCCTGGAATATGTCATTCTAGATCCTAAGGAGATAAAGTTGGTTTCTAATTTCCAGGTTTCAAGAATCAAGGACATTCTCTTTTGGATGTTTTCACCTACATATCTCCTAATGGAAACAATAAAAATTGATGTTTCTTTTAATCTTGAGCTTGACTATGGTCTTCCTTCAAGAGTTGCCAGGGCCTGTATGGTGGAAATACGACTAGAAAACAATGGTGGGGCATCAAATAATTCTCTAGTTCTCTTATTCTATCTTAAAAAATAACATTTTCATTCTCTATATCTCGAATTGACATTTTTAAATCTTCTCCTGTGGCCTCATGGAATTCTATGACTTTTGAGGTGGAATCCTTTTAAAATTGAATTATGAATTCCATTTTTCTTGAATCTTCTTATTTTTTGTATTGACCTTTTCAATAACTAACTTTGTTGAATTTTCATTGAATGTGACACTTTGTAAGGTCAGAGACTTCTCTTCAAATATGATTGGCTCCTGAGTTGTCAATTCTTGTGCAAATGTTTATGATTTCCTCTATCCTCTATTCTTCATCTGCAAATTCTATTTCTTCAATATTTACATTGAGTTCCATGTCTTCAGGAGAAATGTTGCTTCCAAGTATGTCTTCGCTTTATCCTTATTTATTTGTGACCCTCTTCCTCTTACTAGAAATAGGGAGTTTATCTGATTTTTCTAGATTTACCTTAGGAGGGTTTTGTTCTCATTCGTCATCGAAATTATCCATTGAGGAATTTCTTTGTTCTTGAACTAAAGTCTGGGGTTTTCCTTTGGGTAGGAAAGGTTTTTGAGAAACATTTGGGGACCATGAACTTTTCTCTTTCACAACTCTTCCTTGTTATCTATGTTGATTAGTTGTGTTGATTATTGTCTCAATATATTCTTGCAATTTCAGCATAGGTAACCCTTGAGGGTTTTGACTGTCACCTTATTCTTCTCCAAATAATGATGTTTTGGCATATGACACACTCTATCCTAAATATGTCTTGTGTGTCATAAATTACAAACTTGGGTCGAAACCCTTGATTTCATTTTCTTTCTTGAGATTGAATAAATCAAACTGAGTTGATATTTCATCAAGATGGGTAATTCCTTTTACAATTATCTCCCCAATTTTCCATGGTAGTGGGATGAACTGTATTTTTCTTTTCTAGTTGAATAAATGAGCCCAAAAATTATACTTCTTACACTTCAAATAATTTATCATAAACATAATATATTAGATATGAAGGTTTCTCATGCGAACGGTAGAGTCTGATAACACTAAAATTCTTCATGGCTTCAAAATTTCCTTTCTTGTCTAAGAAGGATGTTTCTTCCAAGGATAATCTAGATGTACTTGGTACATAACTTAGTCTTTTAAAAGAAGAGATGAATGCATTGTTCACTTCATAGAAGTGGTATGCGACCTTCTATTTCCAAATTGTTGGGTACCACATTTGCACATGGTCGAATTTATAGTTGACATTTTTAGCCAAGGGTAGGCCATTGTAGACATGAAAATATGTTAGGGAAAAAATCAAATATGAGGACATATAAATCCTTTTAGTATTTTTGAAATTTCCCAACTAAAAGTGTAACTCACTCAAAATAATAATTTCCCAGTCAAAGATTTTTTTTCATGAATTGAAAAGTACAATATATACAAAGCAATCTTAGGAACAATAGTTATAGATTCTTGTATAATTATTCTAGCGAATAACCACGCCATTTCTTGGTATGGTTCTTTTAATGAACATACTTGAATATTTGAGAGATCTTCAGGAAACATTGTTGGGTCTTCAAGGTAGTCTTGTAGGAGTTTGAAACCTCCTTCCTTCGTCTTCAAAAAGTACTCATCTTTGGCATTTTTGGAAATCATCGTTGGCTATGGGAGTATGAACATTATTTTAAAAGTGGAGGGAGCTAGAGAGATAGGTGATTCTCCTTGTAATTAAATAATTATTTATTATTTGTCAAACTTGTCAATACACCATGAAATTAATTCTTTGAAATGATAAACTTCTGGAACACAGCCCAGTTGTTGCAATTTCTGAAGCCCAAATCTTGTTTAAATTCTTTTCTGGGGGTGGTAATGTAGAATAATACATGTATGCCTAAGACCATGGAAATATTTGGTCTTCTCGTCCCAACAGATTGATAGTATCTCCAAAGAATTGTTCCTTTCTTCATGTTTCCATACTTTACCAAGGTGATAGACTTAATGAATAAGTATTTTCAAATTGGTATTATTGAAATACACTTTTTTATCTTAAAACATTAAGTGGCTCTTAACTCAAGGATTTTTAATGAAAATTAGTATTTAAATTTATGGGAAGTTGTCTCGAGAAGCTCTTCATTAATAATGGTATCAACAACTATATGATTGGTAGTCATTTCGTGAAAGCATAATTAAATGTGTCTTGGTAAACGTGACATAAAAGACATAAGGCATCACGGGGTGGCAGACAATCGAGATGGTAGAACAACGAGGTAGTGGGAGGATCAAGAGAGTGGATGAGTGGAACAATAGGATGGTGGGGTAACAAGGAATTAGAGCAATGGGATGATAGAAGGATTGGGACGGGGAGATGACAAAGTGTTAGGGTAGCAGGGCGATCAAGGTAGTACTCAACACCCATAGAAAAACATCTAATTTCCAAAAAAAATCTAAGTGTAGGAGAATAATGGGGGTCATGGAAAATGAGTGAGAATTGTGTGGGTTGCGTAAGTTGGGTATGGAAAAGTAAAATTCTAAGAACCTGCGATAATATCAAAAATTTGCCAAGTATGGAAGAAGATTTGGAATGAAATATACAAGTAGAATAATATGATATCTTTCCTACTTATGGGTCAACACTAACATAACCATCGATGTAACTTAAAGTGTCTCATCTTTAGCATGGAATCCTTCCTCTCTTTCATCTACAAAAAAACATGAACTCAATTTTACTACACAAGAGGTTTCTTTTTCATCACAAGAAAAGACTATGGGAATGGAATGGTGGCAGGATACATATAATTATCCCAAAATAATATACTCTCTTTTATCTATTTCCCCCATAGTGAATAAAGATCCAAACATATGCTTTCCAACCAAATCATTAGAATCCTCAACATCTTCATGTGAGTCTAAATCAACATATAAACTAACATGAAGACATGATTTTGATTCTTCACTCACTAACTGATCGTGTTCATTAGAAAGAGAAAGTAAATGTAGAATCCATTTAATAATAGAGGGCACATCATCCAAATGAAATCTATAGAAAAGACACATAAACCTTAAATAAAATTATTCTAAAGATTTATCTTTTTCCTTTCTTAGCTATAATATTTCTTTACACAATTCATCATAATTATAATTCTCAAAAACATGAAAAAATTCACACATAAATTGTTCCCATGTATAAATAGAGGTAACTCACATCTTCTCACACCAACTTTTAACTTGTCCTTCAAAAGTAAGAGTGAACAACCTACATATGACACCTTCATGAGTAATAATCTAATAAAAACAAACCGGTCATAACTTAATGATATGTTCAAATGCATATGTCTCTCTCTCACCATCAAATTTAAATGTTGACAAGTGATTAATTATCTTTCTAGGAATGGTACAAGGTACAAAACTAGATAAACATGTCCATATAGGGGTTTGGGAAGGAGCCATTAATAAAAAAATAATTAACAAGAAAAAATCCATAGGCTCAACTTGTCATCTCGTCGTCCTTCTAGCACCATTTTCTTGATGTAAGAAACAATGCCCCATGCCAACATGAGTTAGAATTTCTCGATGGCAGGTCCCGATCATACCTACTCTCATTTGGTATGTCAATCTCTACCAATATGTGGGTCTTCTTGCCACTAACTAAATGGATTTCTCTATGAAGATAGACTTGTCATTTCAATTTGACTAAATCCTAAATGGAGTTCTATTCTAATATGAAAATGCAATCCTATCGTAGAAGTAACATAAATCAATTGCAAAAATACAATTATACTTATGGAGACATAAATAGTTCACGTTTCTCAATAAAAAACTATATTAGCGTGCCCATATGCATAGAGATGACAATAAATGTGTCCCTACAATTGAGCTCATAATCCATTCACTATTATTTCCTACATAGACAATTGAAAATAGTGACAAATTGTGAACATCTACAAAAAACAACCAAACTAAAATGTATTATTGAATGAATAGACCATGAATCAACTTACCATTATATTCATTCATAGAAGTAGTTCATATGAATGAGATACAAGTACAATCCAATATATTTCAACTCCATCCTTAAGCCTTATAAATAGTTATACACAAACCAATTATGGGTTATCCAACCCCCCCTTTACTGACCACGGAAAAATCACATCTACAACATTTTCCAATCACTACCCCTCGAATTGTTACTCTTTTGGAATCCTCGCTTCCTCATTATCTTGTGCAATTATATATGTTCCTCTTATTAGACTCTTCATTTTCTCGGCATACATGTCTTCATTGGAACTTTTCACCTCCTCGTGCATTCTTGTCAAAGTGACAATAATGAAAACATATATATCCATTTATATTTGATTAAAAGATGAAATATTGACACCTGTATTAATTAAAATCTGAGAATTTTATGTCAATTAGGAAAAATAAACTATTTCATATTATTCCTTAAGTCCTTATATTTCCAACAAGCTCTTATTTTCTTGGTTTGGCTTTCATAAATCTCAGTTATGAATTGTAAAATAATTAATGATCAATATCCAGAAAAATGTGTGCCTCCTATTTCATTGAATTTTTTGGGCATTTCATCTATCGATTTAGAAAAAAATGGCCTTTTGAAACTCGATATATGGTTCTCTGATATTATCACTCAACAACCATTATTTCATCTCATGATAAATCTCGATTGTTAGCCTTATTAGTATAATGATTTATCCCACATGCATCGTGGGAAATCATCCCAAGTGGAATATAGTGTGGGAACCACATTAATGTTTTGACTATACCCACATCCAAAAAAAAATAAAATAAATTAAATTAAGATGAGATTTTAGGAAATTAAAATAATAAATAAATAAATATTAACCAAAATTAAAAAAAAAAAAATATCTAAAGAAAATGAAAACATAAAAATATGATTGGGAAAGTTAAAAAGTTCAAGTATGGAAAAACAATAAAAATGAAATATCATATAATAAAAAATAAAGATAATAAAAATTTGGTTTTGGAAAAAAATCCATGGTAGGTAAAGTCAATCTCTAATATAAAAGTAATTCCCTAAAGTATAAACTCAATGGTGCATGATGATATAGTTCTAATTTGGATAGTCGGATGATAAATTCTTAATATAGAAAGTTCTCGATATGGAAAATCCCCAATGGAATAAAATAATAAAATATACATGGGATTCCATAATGGGGGAATATAAAATCATTTACAGATTTGTAAATTCATGGGTAAAATTAAAATTAAAATTAAAATTAAATGTAATAAATAAATAAAATACAACTTGGATAAAATAAATAAAACTATCATATATACAAGAATAAATTCGGATGTGGTAAGAAAAGAAAAGGGTTTAGTTTCAAATTTGGGGCAAGGTTTTCGATGCGGATTAAGGTTTCACACTTAGAAAACATGTGGATTATTTGAGAGACAAAGTTAAAGCAAGATCCAGATGAGGTGGAAATTTAGAGTTCTTAATTTATAATGACTTGAAGCTTAAAACAAACTCAACATATAGCGATTCTAAGGTTGCTACGAGCATAGGAAATTTGGGGTTTCTATCTCTTACATCACTTGGAGGCTTTGCTCTTGAGTTTCTGGTCCTATGTGACTAAATTTACATGATCATTCTTCCTTGACCATACACCTTACTGTTTAGGAATGATTCTCTTGAGAAATTGGAACATCATAAGCATCTTGCATAGGAAATGACTCTGCAACCTGTCATGGCAACCACAAGAATAATTGACTTTGTTATACAAGGAAGAAAACACTTGTTAATAGGTTATAAAATCGACATTCTTTCCCTTTGCCATTTTACTAACAAATCTATGAAAAAGAGTTGGGCTTGTTCAAAAATGAAAAGGAAAAATTTATTAAAAGGAAACATCTATGATATTATCCTTTTATGAACAATATGTGGATGTAAAAAAATGTAATGAAAAATCTCTAGAAATGTTTTGTTTTATTACATCTAATCAAAAATAATATTTCCAACTCTTGGAAAAGATTAAAGATCCTTTCATTGAAGTTATGGGTTTTAAAGTGAGGAATTTGATTAACATGTGAGAGCTTAAGCATGAATACGAAGATAGTAGGTACACTATGCAAAATAACAATATGTTCTTCATTCATGCCAACACTTCACTTATCAATGATGTAGTGGGATAATAGTACAAATTGATGCACAAAGAAACAACATATCCTTAAAAATAAATTATCTTTAAGTCATAAACAAAGAACTCAATCTTGCAATGTAATCAAATAAGATCAACAAAAAACTTTAAACCCATTAAAACCAATTAATGCAAAAGATTCAAAAGACATCCTATCAATCTCATCACACAAGGATCAAAGAAACACCATAAATGAAAGATATAGTTATCTAAAAATAGAAGATCAAAGAAATTATTGATCAGGGCAAACCTCCTCAATCAAGAATATTTAGTAAGTACATAGTAATAGTGTATGACAGATTAGAACTCAAATTTTGGTAGGGGTTCTTTCCTGGATTGATATGACCTCAAGGCATATTATAATATATATAGACTGTATTAACAAAGGTGGTATTCTCTAAGTTTCTTAAGTAAACCCAGTAATATACTCTCCATGAAGAAAATCATGAAACTCAATTATTTCAAACTTCAAACCCAGTAATGTACTCTCTATAATATCTGAAGAAAATCATGAAAGTCAATTATTTCAAACTTTAAGTATTAAAACTGAAATAGAAAAGGGTTTTTCTACTTCTTTGTACCCCTACTTGTGTGCCTCTGTACCTTCACAGTAAAAGCATACGTTGAAATGGAATTAATGTAACTAAACATAGTCCAAGTTCTTAAATATACGCTCGATTTTATTCGAGTAATATGTCCATTCTTTTCAAAATGTACTTGTACAAAATTTATCTCGGAGTCTGTGATGAAAGCTTGTGAAAAAATATCGTCAATCTATTTGCCTAGTGCTTGAGTAGATAGGTTTCATTTACAGCCCTTTTATGTATACAATACAGAATTTATCAGCATCGTTTTTTCAAAACTTTAGGAGCAAGATTGC
>ML806832.1:104374-118346 GCA_009831015.1 Picea engelmannii
AGAGGAAGACCTAAAGAAAGAGGACAGGTTCAAAGGGATTTCTCTTGGTCAAAGTCGAAGGGAAAGAAGAACAAGCTTAACTGCTGGTTTTGTGGCAAATATGGACACCTGAAGAAGGAATGTTGGAAGCGACAACAAGTCTCCGAAGAAGACCCTCCAAAAGAGACGAAGGAAGAAAATGCAACTGAAACAGGTTCATCAACACGTTCAGGTATGGCTGATGAAGTTTTAACAATTGGTATTGTTTCACGTTATGATCAACAATGGTTATTAGATTCTGGTGCTTCAAATAACATGTGTCTACATAGACACCGATTTATTACTTTCCAGTCTATAGATGATGGAATTGTTTACATGGGAAATGATATATCATGTAAAGTTGTGGGAATTTGTAGCATTCAAATTAAGATGTTTGATGGATCTGTTAAGATACTAACTGATGTGAGACATGTACCTGAGCTTAGGAAGAACATAGTCTCTTTGGGAGTCTTAGATACTGGAGGATATAAAAGTATTGTTCAAGGTGGAGTTATGGAGGTATACAAAGGAATCCTACTGGTTATGAAAGTGAAGAAGGTTGGAAACGTGTTTCTGTTAGAAGGAAGAATCGAGTCAGATCATGCGACAACTGTATCCAAGAATGACAATGATTTTGTTCGATTGTGACATCAATGGTTGGGCCATATGAGCGAAAAAGGATTGAAGGTATTATCTGATCGTAAGTTACTTCCTAGTATAAAGTCTTTAAAGTTATATTTCTACAATCACTATATTTATGGAAAATAGAATAGGAATAAATTAAAAACCGGAAGATACACCAGTGAGGGAATCCTTGATTATATCCATTCTGATGTTTGGGGACCATCCCCTACTATTTCGTATAGAGGATCATCATACTTTGTTACTTTTATAGGTGATGTATCTAGGAAGGTTTGGATCTATATGTTGAAGAGAAAGGCTGATGTATTTATTGTTTTTAAGTAGTATAGAGCTTTAGTGGAAAAGAGCACTGGTAGGTCCATTAAATGTTTAAGAACTACTAATGGTGGAGAATTTATGTCAATGGAATTTGAGAACTATTGCAAGGAGTTTTAGATTGATAGGCATAAAACCACTGCCTAAATTCCTCAACAAAACAGAGTTGTTGAATGCATGAACAAGACTCTTCTAGAGAGAGCAAGGAGTATGCTTAACAACGCCAAATTGCAACAGGAACTATGGAAAGAAGCAGTATCTACAACTTGTTATCTGGTGAATCAATCACCATCAACAACAATAGAGTGAAATATTCCATAAGAGGTATGGACATGTCACCCTTGTAATTATTCAAGTCTTAAAGTTTTTGGTTGTGAAGCCTATGCTCTAATTCTGAAACATCAACGTTCTAAATTAGATTCAAAATAAAAAAGGATTGTCTTTGTTGGATATGGTGATGGTATTAAGGGGTACAGGTTGTGGGATCCTACTTCCCACAAGATCGCCACTGATGTCTTCTCTGTAACATCAACATTGTTACGGAGAAGACATCAGTTGGTTTATGGACGAAGCTGGAAATCTTGTATATGACGAAATCCTTGATGAATGGGATCTTCCTGAAAAGACAAGTGTAGAATTTGTGCATGAAGGAAAGTACAAAAATAGTTGATCATTTAAATACTTTTAATACTCTTTTAGTCCAGTTGACTAGCATGGGAGTGAAATTCGAATTTGAAGACAAGGCAATTACATTATTGTGTTCCTTTCCCGAGTCATGGGATCACTTTGTTACCTCTATTAGTTTCAGTTCAACTGAAAGTATTGAGTTTGATGTTATTTTTGGAGCTTTACTGTCTGAGGAAAAAAGGAAGAAATCCAATTTAGATACCTCTACATCTGAGGCGATGGTGGTCAGAGGAAGTCCTAAAGAAAGAGGACAGGTTCAAAGGGATTTCTCTCAGTCAAAGTCGAAGGGAAAGAAGAACAAGCTTAACTATTGGTTTTGTGGCAAATCTGGACACCTGAAGAAGGAATGTTGGAAGCGACAACAAGCCTCCAAAGAAGACCCTCCAAAAGAGACGAAGGAAGAAAATGCAACTGAAACAGGTTCAACAACACATTAAGGTATGGCTGATGAAGTTTTAACAATTGGTATTGTTTCACATTATGATCAACAATGGTTATTAGATTTTGGTGCTTCAATTAACATGTGTCTTCATAGACACTGATTTATTACTTACCAGTCTATAGATGATGGAATTGTTTACATGGGAAATGATATATCATGTAAAGTTGTGGGAATTGGTAGCATTCGAATTAAGATGTTTGATGGATCTGTTAAGATACTAACTGACGTGAGACATGTACCTGATCTTAGGAAGAACCTAATCTCTTTGGGAGTGTTAGATACTGGAGGATATAAAAGTATTGTTCAAGGTGGATTTATGGAGGTCTACAAAGGAATCCTACTGGTTATGAAAGCGAAGAAGGTTGGAAACTTGTTTCTGTTAGAAGGAAGAATCAAGTCAGATCATGCGACAACTGTATCCAAGAATGACAATGATTTTGTTCGATTTTGACATCAATGGTTGGGCCATATGAGCGAAAAAGGATTGAAGGTATTATCTGATCGCAAGTTACTTCCTAGTATAAAGTCTTTAAATTTATATTTCTACAATCACTGTATTTATGGAAAACAGAATAGGAAGAAATTAAAAACTGGAAGACACACTAGTGAGGGAATCCTTGATTATATCCATTCTGATGTTTGGGGACCATCCCCTACTATTTCATATGGAGGATCATCATACTTTGTTACTTTATAGGTGATTTATCTAGGAAGGTTTGGATCTATATGTTGAAGAGAAAGGATGATGTATTTATTGTTTTTAAGTAGTATAGAGCTTTAGTGGAAAAGAGCACTGGTAGGTCCATTAAATGTTTAAGAACTGCTAATGGTGGAGAATTTATGTCAATGGAATTTGAGAACTATTGCAAGGAGTTTGGGATTGATAGGCATAAAACCACTGCCTATACTCCTCAACAAAATAGAGTTGTTGAATGCATGAACAAGACTCTTCTAGAGAGAGCAAGGAGTATGCTTAGCAATGCCAAATTGCAACAGGAACTATGGAAAGAAGCAATATCTACAACTTGTTATCTGGTGAATCGATCACCATCAACAACAATAGAGTGAAATATTCCAGAAGAGGTATGGACATGTCACCCTTGTAATTATTCTAGTCTTGAAGTTTTTGGTTGTGAAGCCTATGCTCTAATTCTGAAACATCAGCGTTCTAAATTAGATTCAAAATAAAAAAGTCTTGTCTTTGTTGGATATGGTGATGGTATTAAGGGGTACGAGTTGTGGGATCCTACTTCCCACAAGATCGCCATTAACAAAGATGTAATATTTGATGAATCATCTGTCATCAAATCAGATGTAGATGTTCAAACGAAATAGGTAGAAGTACCTAGGTATCAACAGATTTAGTTTGGAACTTGTTCAACTACAGATGAGAGTGAACATGAACAATTTTCTGAAGATGTTTATGAATAAGTTCTTGCAAAGGAAAACATGGATGATGATAAAAATCAACAGATTGTGGATGAACCACAAACTTCCCTAAGGAGGTCTACATGGGTCAGAAATCCTCCAAGAAGGTATGTTGATTTTGTTTTATCATTTTCTTTAAGTACTAATGATGATGAACCTTCATGCTATCAGGGAGTTATGGAGGGTTCTAATAGTGAAAAATGGAAAGAAGCAATGAAGGATGAAATGAATGCTTTAGAGAGGAATGCTACATGGGACTTGGTAGAACTTCCAAGAGACAGGAAAATTGTAGGTTGCAAGTGGGTCTACAAGCTCAAGAAAGGTGTTGATGATAACGTAGAAAGGTACAAATGGGCTAAGGAGGCCACCTAGGGTGCACAAGTCAATCACCTAGGTGAAACACTTCTTCACCTTTTGATGATGAATTAAATATATGTAAAATAAATGGTTCCCTTGGTATATAAGGTGAACCGGGACTAAAATAAAGCATTCTTACCTTTTCTTCTGAAGCTATGTGTCTTGGTTGTTTTCTTTTCTGAGTTTGCATTTTACATTCAAGACAAATTTCATTTTTAGGGTTTTATGAAGAATAACCAGTGCGCCTTCATTCATGGTTTCCTTTTAGTGACTCCATTTTCCATGCTTCCACCTCTGAGATCAAGATTATCTCATTAGCTAGCCACTCTCTCAAGGAGAAAATCATTTCCTTTGACTTTTCTATGGCAGAAGGGAGGGTGCACCAACTGGGGTTTGTGCCCTTACTGGTTTCTTCTTTGTGGGAATGAAGTGAGTGCACCTCTTCCATGGCTACACTGAGCTTCTCCCACTAATCCCCAGAGGTCACTATGAGATTGCCAAAACCTCTTGGCCACTCTCGGGTCACCCTGGTCTGGATCGCCATTTGCTTGGTCACCAAAACTAATGGTGCACCCCTGTTCAGATTTTCACCCCTGAGGAGAGTTTTTGGTCAGAAGCTGAGCTATGGATTGTGTGGTCAACTTCTCTTGTAGATCACCTTCTTGGGAAGATCAATTGGTGTCAGAGCCTCAAGATCCATGGAAAATCTTATGATCTTGAAGATTGATCCAATTTGTTTTGGGGGTTTTCATGAAATAATCCAGAGTTTGCCCATTCCAGGGTTTCATTTTATGCAAGAAGCTCCACAAATCTCACAAGCCCCAAGGGCGCCCACATATCCATTGCCATAGAGGGGAGCTCCACAGATCTAAAATGATACAGATCTCTCCCTCTAGACCAGTTCAAGCTTCATTGCCTCAGGGTTTTGATTCCTCTATTCTCAAAACATAGTCCTTTGTTCACCTTTGCAACCTAGGGGTGCCTTTTCTCTTCAACTGGCCTCACAATGCCTCCATGCAAATATCCTTTGGCAGTTGACTCAGATTCCAACACATCAAATCCTATCCGAGATCTTGCCTCCATCCTCAATGAGTTGCTCAGAATGCAAAAACAAAACAATCTAGATCCATTCCAGTTGGACACTCGAATCCAACTACCCAAGTTCGTTGGGAAAATGAATGGTGAAATGGTGGATTCTTGGATCCGTAGCCTATCCACCTATTTCAATACATGTCCAAGCCTTACCAAGGAAAGAAAACTCTAGATTGTTGCCTTGCAATTAGAAGGACTGACACAAACTTGGTGGGATACAGAGAAAGAGAAGACCACATTTGTGATAGAGATTGGGGATGCTCCAGAATCCTCTACTTCGCAACCCATCAAAACCTGGGCTTGACTTTTCGAAGTTTTGAGAAATCGCTTCTACCCACCTAGGTATGTGCAATCCTTATGGATCAAATGACACCAACTTAGACAACTCCCTTCACAAGGAGTGCAAGGCTACATAGACTTCTTCTGCAAGATGTGCCTCTTACTTCATGTTCCAGATCCGAAAGAGGTACTCATATTAAAATGTGTGGATGGTTTATTAATTCAATTCCATTGAGAAGTAGAGTTGTTTGAAATTCCAACTTTAGATAAAAAAAATTCAAATATCTTTGGCTATAGAAAGGAAAGTCACTCCTAGAAGTCGTATTCCTCAGTCCCTCCCTTACACCAACCCCCCCGCCTCTCAACAATCCATCTTCCATCCCTCAGTCCTCTTTCCACCTCCTCAGACTCAAAACCCCACACCCAATATAACTACAAGGACACCCTCGTGCTCATTCCACAAAACTACTTCACACAATTCATCAGATTGTCGAATCCTCCAAAATCTAAAAACCAACAAAACTCTACTCATTGAGCTCATTGCACCTTCCCAAGTAGAATATACCGAAGAAGTTCCTCTGGAAAATCCCACAGAAGTAGATCCCTCATTGATTCTAATGACCCAGGAATATTCGAACGCATCCACCCAACCCCTCTTCACCCATAAATGCAAAATCAAAAATGCCTTGGATTTACTGATTATGGACAATGGAAGCTAGAAAAATTTGGTGTCTCAAGCTCTTTTCAATTGCCTTAATCTTGTCACCACTCCACATCTGCAACCCTATCAACTCGGATGGGTCCAAAAGGATGGCCCTCGCCTCCTAGTTTCCAAGCGTTGTCTGGTCACTTTTGCCATAGGCCAATTCAAATATATTGTCCTCTATGATGTATCCCCCTTGGATTATGCGGATTTGTTGCTCGATATCCCATACCAAACTCAAATAAATGTTATCTATGTAGAAAAATCTCGCCGATACAAAATTACCAAAGAAGGCAACACTTATATCTTAACTGCAGCAAAACCCAAACCCCCTTCTACCAAAGAACAAATCCCACATGTACACTTAAACCAATGTGTCTCTCTCTATTTGGTTCACCCAATAACACTAAACAATACAACACACATTGTTCCTGAAACTATGACTCCCCTCTTCCACGAGTTCGCAGAGGTATTTCAACCTCCAGAAGGACTTCCCCTCTCCCGCCACATTTACCATTCCATTCATCTCATCCCCAGATATGCCTTACCTAACGCCCCTAATTACCGGTTGGCCCCAACAGAAATAGAGGAAATGGAAAGACAACTAACCGACCTCATCAACTCTGGCCACATCCAACCTTCATCTTCTCCCTGTGCTTCTGCCGCCTTTGTCATCCCTAAATGATATACCTCATAAATGCGCCTTGTCACTGATTACCAAGCCTTGAACAAAGCCACAATAAAAAACCGTTACCCCCTTCCCCAAATTGAGGAACTACTTGACACCCTCCAAGGAGCTAAGTGGTTTACTAAATTGGATTTCACAGTCAGCTACCATCAAGTTCGAAAGAACCTAGATGATGTTTGGAAAACATCGTTCAAGACCAAATTTGGTCGTTTTGAGTGGAAAGTCATGCCTTTCGGTCTCACCAACGCCCCAACCACTTTCATGAGGCTCATCAATGACATCTTCAGAGCACATTTGGGTCGATTTGTGGTCATCTACTTAGATGAAATTCTCATCTTCAGTTGGACATGGGACACTCACATGCAACATGTCTCACAAGTTATCCAAATTCTCCAAGAACACAAGTTGCAAGTCAAAGTAAAGAAATCATATTTTGGTCAGACTTCAGTCCCCTATCTTGGCTTTGTGGTTAGATCAGAGGGTATTCAACCAGATCCAATCTGCATCCAAGAATTGAAATAATGGCCTCTACCTTCTTCAGCTAAGGAGTTGAAAAGAGTTTTGGGTGGCATCAATTTCTATCGTAAGTTCATTCCCTCTTTTTCAAATATTTCTCGACCTTTGCATCATCTCTCAATTACTTCTTTTACATTCATCTGGACCAAAGAATAAACTACTCACTTTTCTCAGCTCAAAGACGCCCTCTGCTCATCCCCTGTTTTACATCTGCCAGACCTCTCCTAACCCTTTGATATTGAGTCTGACACCTCACAATATGTTATTGGTGCCGTACTTAAATAGGGAGGACACCCCATTGCTTACCACTTTGAAACCCAGTCCGAGGCAAAGAAAAATTATAGTACCTATGACAAGGAATTTTATAGTCTGGTGCAAGCACTCAAACAATGGAGGCATTATTTGTTGGGTAAAGAAACCATTATGCATACCGGCCACCACCCTTTGATTTTCATCAACTCTCAATCGAAGATTCAGGAACAAAGGCACCTTAAATGGGCCTCCTACATTCAACAATTTCACTTATTCATCAGATACAAGAAAGGCACTTCTAATAAAATGGTCGATTTTCTAAGTTGACCTCCCACTCCAGTTCTTTCCATTCTTGAAGTATGTTGTGCTACTTATGACACATGGAAAGATAAATATGCTATTGACACCAACTTTCGAGAGATTTGGGAAGATTTGCAAAGCCCCATAGTGATTAATCAGTCCCCCTTCCTAGACTACACTATTCGGGATGGGTGGTTATATAAGTTGAATTTGCTATGCATTCCACACTTAGAAGACCACCTCTTTCTCATCATGGAAGTGCATTCATTATCCTAAGGGGGCCACTTCAGGACCACAAAGAACACCCAACATCTACAACGCCATTTTCATTGGCCTTCCATGCAGCCTCAAGTTGAAAAATTCATCAGAGATTGTGCCTTATGCTCACAATCCAAGCCATCCAACCGGAAGCATGGGTTTTATCAACAATTGTCGCTTCCTTCTCGGCCTTGGGAGTCAATCTCAATGGACTTCCTAAGTGGACTTCCAACAACCCAAAAGAAACATATGCAATCTGGGTAGTGGTATGCCACTTCAGCAAAATGACACTTTTTATCCCATGCACAAAGACTACTATAGCAGCGCAAACAACGAAACTCTATTTCCACCATGTCTAGCCCCATTTTGGCCTCCCACGCAGTATCATCTCAGACAGATATTCTCGCTTCCTCTGTTGACAACCTCTGTTGAGTTCGGAGAGAATGCACCAAGACTCTGTTGACAGATGGGACCAAACAGAGGTTGTCAATAGAGTCTTAGTGCATTCTCTCCGAACTCACTTTGGGCGCAGCAAACAATGGGACAATTACTTACACATTCTCCAACATAGCTACAACAAGGCAACACATTCTTCTATAGGATTTTCACCTTTTGAAGTCTGCTTGGGCTTCCAACCAGCATCTCCAACCGCGCTCCCACTCACTTAGGATCCTCAAGGTAACTTCCATCAACAACAGGAACAACTGTCATCTCAACGATTTCTCCAAAAAATTGCACAATGCCATAGTGCAGTCACATCAGCACTCAAAGAAGCCCAAGATCATGCCAAGCAGTGCCATGACAATCAAAGAACCTTCATGGCCTTTCAATTAGGGGATCAAGTCTGGTTACACTTGGATAAGAAGAGCTTCAAAGGCCACCATCACAAGCTTCTGCCACCACAACTGGGAATCCACAATGTTATTAATGTAAATCACTTAAATTTGTTTGAGCCTTCCCTCTTGGAAGAACAAGTCACCATCACTCATCCAGTGGAAAACATTCTCGATTTCCAACTCCCATTGGCCAAAGACACTATACTCGACACTCGAAGTCTCTCTACAAGACACCAGACTTACACTTCATATCTGGTAGCCCACCAACACCAAACTCTAGCTCAGGAAAAGTGGATCACAAATGATGTATTGAACAACAAGTTTTCGCATCTTCTCATGGAAGCCGCGATGATTCCAAATCTAAACAAGGAGGAATTGGGCCAAGGAGGCCACCTAGGGGAACGCCCACCTAGGGCACACAAGTCAATCACCTAGGCGCAACACTTCTTAAACTTTTGATGATGAATTAAATATATGTAAAATAAATGGTTCCCTTGGTATATAAGGTGAACCAGGACTAAAATAAAGCATTCTTACCTTTTCTTCTAAAGCTATGCATCTTGGTTTTCTTTTCTGAGTTTGCATTTTACATTCATGACAATTTTGTTTTTAGGGTTTTCTGAAGAATAACTAGTGCGCCTTCATTCATGGCTACCTCTTGGTGACTTTGTTTTCCATGCTTCCACATCTGAGAGCAATCTTATCTCACTATCTAGCCACTCTCTCAGGGAGAAAATCATTTCCTTTGAGTTTTCTGAGGCAGAAGGGAGGGCACACCAACTAGGGTTTGCGCCCTTGTTGGTTTCTTCTTTGTGGGAATGAAGTGAGTGTGCCCTCTTCCATGGCTGCACTAGGATTCTCCCACTAATCCCTAGAGGTCACTCTGAGATTGCCAAAACCTCTTGGCCACTCTCGGGTCACCCCGGTCTAGATCCCCATTTGCTTGGTCACCCAAACTAATGGTGTGCCCTTGTTCAAATTTGCACCCTTGAGGAGAGTTTTTGGTTAGAAACCGAGCTATGGCTTGTGTGGTCACCTTCTCCTGTAGATCGCCTTCTTGGGCAGATCAACAAAGCAAGGTTGGTTGAAAAAGGATATTCTCAGAAAGAGGTATTGACTTTCATGAGATTTTTTCACGAGTTGTTAAGATCGTTTCAATTTGAATTGTGTTAGCATTAGTTGCATTACTTGATTTGGATTTGGAGTAGCTAGATATTAAGACTACTTTCTTACATGGAGATTTGGATGAAGAGATTTACATGGAACAACCTGAAGGGTTCATTCATAATCTCAACAAGAAATTTTTTTGCAGGCTCAAGAAATCATTATGTGGTCTGAGGAAGTCTCCCAAACAATGATACCAGCAATTTGACTCTTTCGTGATGAGCCAAAATTATACAAGGAGTGAGTATGATCATTATGTTTACTTAAAAAAATTAAGTAATGGCATATTCATTATCTTAGTATTGTGTGTTGACGATATTATTTTAGCAAGCAAAAGAATAATTGAAATCAACAGGTTAAAGGCTAAAATGGCTAGGATGTTTGATATGAAAGATCTAGGAGCAACAAAACATATTTTGGGCATGGAGATATTCAGAGACAGGAGGAATGGTAAAATTTGGTTGTCACAACATAAGTATGTTGAGAAAATACTTTTGAGGTTTGGTATGAATAGTGTGAAACCAGTTTTAGTCCCTTTTGCTTCCCACTTTAAGATTTCTTCAAGTTTATGTCCTAGTACAAAAGAAGAAAAGGAACATATGTCTCGAATACCGTATGAAAATGCAGTAGGAAGTTCAATATATGTGATGGTTAGTACAAGGCCAGACATTTCACATGCAGTTGGGGTTGTCAACAAATATATGGAAAATCTAGGTAAAGAGCACTGGGCAACAATAAAATGGGTGCTTTGGTATTTAAGGGGCATAAGTGATTACTCTATCACCTATAACGGTGGTTGTGAGTAATCTGTGGATATGTTGATTCTGATTTTGCAGGTGATTTGGACAAGATGAGATCAACTCCAGGATATGTATTTACTCTTGCAGGTGGACCTATTAGTTGGATCTCAAAGCTACAGAACATTGTTGCTTTATCCATTATAGAAGTAGAATACATAGCTGTTTCTCATGCTTGCAAGGAGGCAGTTTGGTTAAAAGGTTTTTTTGGTGAGTTTGGAAGGATGCAGGACAAAGTGAATATATTCTGTGATAGTCAAAGTTTTATTCACTTGGCTAAAAATCCAGCCTTCCACAGTAAAACTAAACATATTCCTATTAAGTATCATTTTGTAAGACATGTCATTGATGAAGGTGGAGTTTCCCTTGAAAAGGTTTATACAAAAGAGAACTGCTTAGACATGTTCAAAAAATCAATACTTTTAGAGAAGCTACGATGGTTCTTGGCTTCTCTTGGCTTGTAGAAGAGGTGATGAATAAATTGTTGTCAAGGTGGAGATTGTTGAATATGCGAACTAATTTCCTAAATTTGGTGTATATGGGCATGTTTCATGGATCATATTTTGTAGTGGTTTGTTCAACCAAATCTACCAATTTGGTATGTACGTACTAAATTGGATAAACAGTTTTGTAACCAAATGAAGGTTGTTCTATATTGATGTAAGCCCATATAGAGGCATGGATGAATGAGAGGTAATGGTGGGTATGAGTGAAAGGTCGAATGGTTGTTTGTACCATTGGAAGCCTGAACATGATGGTTGTTGTATTCATCTCCCTTGAACAATAATCAAAGATCAAATATCATTGCCTTGTGGAGGTTTCCCTTACAAGAAGGGTTTTATCACGTAAATCTCTGTGTTATATCTCTGTGTATGTTATTGTCATTGATCTTGTTTATTTCATTTCAGCTACATAATTTGATACTTGTTAATTTCCTCATTAGACAAATATAACAGATTTGATATCTTTATGTCATCCCCACTTGAGGATTTGGTGGTTTTGACTAGAATTTGAATCAATTTTGGAGAGCCTCTTGTAATCCATGTTGTTTACCTTGTTCTTGTAAGTTAGGTATCTAATCATAGCAAAGCTCTCAATTGGAGAAAGGGTTTCTTTTATGAAAAGGATAACATAGGGTGTAGTGAAAATTCAAAATTAAAAAAAATATAATCAATTAAGTTTAAAAGTTATTATTATTATTATTATTTAAATTAAAATCTAATTTAAAATATTGATAAGGAAATTTTAAAATTAATTAAAAAATAAAAATTATTATTCTTGTTTAAATTAAAGTGTAATTTAAAATATTGATAGAAAAATTTTAAAATTAATTAAAAAATAATATTAAAATTTGTGGTTCAAACAATTTTGAAACATTTTTAATTAAAATTTAAAAATCTTAATTTTAATAAAATAATAAATCAAACTTAATTTTAATCATAAAATATATTTTTCTTTCTTTTTTATAGATCAAAATGGTTATTTAAAAATTATACATATTCACTTATAAATAAATATTTAATTTATAATAAAAAAAATTATTAAAAAATCCTCAACCAAGAGGATAAGTTTATTCTATTCTAGGCAAGTTTTGGTTAATGCTTTCAAATTAGCATTTAATTTATAATACTAGGAAAATTTTAATTAAAAAATCCTTAACCAAGAGGATAAGTTTATTTTATTATAGGCCAGTTTTGGTCAATGCTTTCAAACTAGGATATGTATGTTGTTTTGGCTATAGTTATGAAGCTATGGTAAATGCACGATTGAGTGAATGCTAGTTTTTATAGTTGCATGATACTTTATGGATAAATAGATGGAGAATATGATTTTCAAGGATAGATTTTATGTGTACTCAATTTTCACACAATGAAAGATGTTAAAGATGATTTTTTTTTCTGTAAGTAAGTAAGTAGAAACTTTATTAATATTGAAAAAATGTATATAGATAATTGTATTGATTAAAATACTAAGAAATGTTCAAAGAGTTACTAAAATTAAGAGATGGCAAGTTTGTATGCTTGTTTTAGTGGGGAAACTAAGTCAAAATTTTAAAATAAGAGGAGTCTTAAAAATTGTAAACCATATTATCCCATTGTATGAGGAACCTGAGAGGTTGTTAGGACAATAGCGTCTAGGTGAGCAACAATAGAAGACGACTCTTCCCATGGATGCTTTACGAATGGAAGCTCGAAGGAGGCACCATGTCATTTTTCTATCCATGTCACCAAATAGATGAGATGAGCATTCTAAACCTCCAAAGTCTCCATGTGGTGCTTCAACTAGTGGAAATCTTTATCTTTGAGAAGCATTCCCAGAGCCACCATTGTTTTGGTGTGCCAGTAAAGCTTTAAGATCCTATAAAACTTGGAATGGTGGATCCTAGTACAACTCAAATCTGGAATTATACCTCCCAATTGATGTTCAACCTCCTCATCCTCCTTGAATTATCTTACTAACTTAACATTTTCTTCCAACATGGGAATGGTTGTCTGGTCCTCCAGAGGGAAAAAGTCGTGATAAAACTTAGTTGCAACTATGGTTACCTTAGAAACGTGCAAAGAGATGGTAGGGGAAGGAAGTGGTTTCCTCCTACGAGGAGCCATGGATAAGAAACAAAATAATTCACAGAAATAAACTAGTTGAGAATCAGAGCATACCACATCAAGGAACATAGTTGAAGCATGAAAGTGTCCATGTCCCTTCCCAACCCATTTAACCTTGCCTTGATCATCATACCCAAAAAATATGAGTGTACCATGTCTTCATTGCAACTCGTGGCCATTAACATCAACATTATGCAGGGTTGCATGTAGGGAGCCTGAAGCGTGCGAGCCATTGAGCTCGCCATCAACCACATGACTTGCTACATTGCCTCACTCTTCCTCTAGACATGGTTTAAGTACCAACATAGATCCATCTTAACCCTATATCTATCAAGTGCCGAAAGTGATCAAATCTCTCAAGGTGAAAACCTTTTTTAGAGTGCAAAACACGAGGAAAGGTTAAAGGTTTGCAACTCAAGAGATTTGATCCCTCTCGACGCTTGATAAATCTGGGGTTAAGATGGATCTATGTTGATATATTACTACCTCCATAATCACTACATTGTTTTGATGATCTATTAATTGAAGCTAGAGAAAATGGAAACATAACAAATTCAAACCAATATATATATATATATATATATATATATAT
>ML806832.1:127989-148624 GCA_009831015.1 Picea engelmannii
CCGTAAAGCGTCTTCCCGTGAGGGCTTTCACCATAAGGGGACCACTTTGGAGTTCATTCGTTTGTACACCTTATCAATCATGATAAGACAATAATGAGACATCTATACATTTTTCCAACAATGCATCATATACCAATGGAACCGCATCGATCCATCTTCATCATCTATCAATGACAACTCATTGATCCATCTTCATCTATGCATTCTCATCAAGGACAATACATATTATATTACATAAATCATCAATCAATCAATCCTTTGAAATCAATCAATCACTTGACATCAATCAATCAAACCATTGGCATCAATGACAACATGATCCAACATATATATATATACCAAGGATACCTAGTTTAAAAATCATTGTATCTTGTACATGTGTTCTAGTATAAAAGGAGGTTGCCCCCCTTGAAGAGACCTATATTTCATTTTCCTATCTAATTCTCAAGGTGTGGAGTTACTTCTCTTTTGTTTCCTAACACCCTCACATCAAGAAACACAATACTCTTTTCTTAGCTATCTCCATAATGAATTGGATATGCTCAAGTTGACTATTCAAGTACTCAACAAATTTATCCAATTCATCCCTACCATGGGGCCATATAATGTTGTTATCATTAATGTAGCTTTTCTATGAAGATATTTTCTACAATAGGGAAGAGAGAAGATTCCATGGAAACTCCATTGGTTTACTCATAGAACTGACCAAAGGAATTGGAAAAGGTATATTTAAGACAAAATTCCATTAAACTAGTTATCTCATGAGTCATGTTCAGTTAATTTATTTACGGCCTCAATTTATCTATCCAAGTGGATATTTGAAAATAATAAGACTACATCAAAGATAATAATCATATCCTAACACATTTTGAGGTCCAAGAGCAATGTTTTTTATCATGTCCACAAAAACATTAGAGTTATTGATAAAGGAGTTAGTTTGACCAACAAAAGGTTTGAAAAGAACAATACGATATTTGGCTAATTCATACTTAAGAAACCCAATTGTGTTCACAATTGGCCTCCGAAGTATAGCATTCTTATTGATTTTTTGCAGTCCATAAATTCTACTGACAATGGAGCAACTAGAGGTTATATCCGCTTCTTTATATAAGATCATTGCAGCACCCTTTATTGGCCTTCAAAATAACGATAGTTTCATTACTTCGAAGACCCTTTTAGGCTTCCAAATCCTCATTTCTCATATTATTTTTTGGTAGTTTTTCTTTCATTGGAACAATGGCCTAGATCACTTATTTAATGCTAGTAGGAACCAATGTGTTTTCTCCCTTAACACTGCAAACGATTTCTTCTATGGGAATAATCCTAGAAGCTATAACAAACCCTAGACCTTTCTTCAATGCTTTCATCACAAGTTCATCAAATTGTGTATTGGATAGATTGACAATAGTCTTGTGGTTATGCATGTCCTCTCTTTTTCCATGTATAGATTCAAACAACCACTCATAATGAGCTTTTCATTTGCAACACAATCCAATCTAGCTGATGGGCATTGGATTTAAACTAAATATTTGGCCTGATTATGTTGGACAATATGACATGTAGCTCCACTGCATGCCTTGATATGGTGATGAGGTCAGTTGTGGTTCTAATCTCACCAGAGACCAATGTTGCGCTATAAGTGCATTTTTATTCCATCTATTGCAAATTTGGTGATTGACTACAATGAAAATTGGGATCAAATTATTATCTTTACACCATTTCAAGATTGTAAAATTATTATTTTTTTTCAATTTTTATGGATAGTCTTTTAAATCAACATACATCATCATTTAGCTTTCATACAATTTAAAAATAATGATTTTTAAACTTTAATAATCACTAATAATATTAAAAAGCTAAAAAAAAAATTAACATCAAACATTTTGTTAATAAACATTTCACACCTTAAACCAGATTCACCTTCAAACTGAAACCAAAGTAATAACAATGATACAATTCACCTTCAAACCAAAACCAAAGTAATAACAATGATATAATAAGAATGAAGTTATATAACCATTTTTTAAATACACAAATGATAGCAGGTCCCTTCATTCTAATATTTATCATTCATGTAAGTAAAGGAAGAGGAACAAAGCATAGCTAGCCTTCTCAAAATCCTGTTTTTTTTATGGATAACATTAATAATAGTAGGGATCGAATCCTTCTTCTATAGAGATATGCCCCTTCCTCTCTATTTCCGGATTTCATGAAACCCTTGCCTTTTCCTTTTCGAAGCTCGACCATTTCTATTAATCGAGCAAACAGAATACAGCAACTCAAGTGACTGAAGAGGAATATTCCAGAAAAGTAAAGCTAAATCTGGCGAGCCTCAGGGAGGTCATTGTCGAGATGATGGATATTTACTGTCATCTCGTCAGCCTCAAGTCTGTTATCACTAATGTCTCCTAATGCATGGCTTCCACCTGGATGACATGTAGGTCCACTGCATGCCTTGACATGGTGATGAGGTCTGTTGTGGTTCACTTGCGCTACAAGTGCACTTTCATTCCTTTCATTCCATCTATTGCAAATTTGGTGATTGACTACAATGAAAGTTGTCGTCTTTACACCATTTGAAGATTGTAAAATTAGGTTTTTTTTTTTTCAATTTTTATGGATAGTTTTTTAAATCAACATACATCATCGTTTCTTTTTCATATAATTCAAAAATAATATTTTTTAAATTTTAATAATCACTAATAATATTCACAAAAAATTGAAAAAAAATTATCAAACATTTTGTTAATAAACATTTCACACCTTAAACTAAATTCACCTTCAAACCAAAACCAAAATAATAACAATAATATAATCAGAATGAAGTTATATAACCATTTTTTCAATTTTTTCAATACATAAATGATAGCAGGTCCCTTCATTCTAATATTTATTAGAAGAAGAGGAACAAAGCATAGCTAGCCTTCTCAAAATCCTGTTTTTTTATGAATAACATTAATAATAGTAGGGATTGAATCCTTCTTCTATAGAGATATGCCCCTTCCTCTCTATTTCCGGATTTCATGAAACCTTTCCCTTTTCGAAGCTCGAGTTTTTCTATTAATCGAGCTACAGAAACTCAAGTGACTGAAGAGGAATATTCCAGCAAGCTAAATCTGGCGAGCCTAAGGGAGGTCATTGTCGAGATGGTGGATATTTACTGTCATCTCGTCAGCCTCAAGTCTGTTATCACTGATGTCTCCTAATGCATGGCTTCCACCTGGAAGCCTTTTGTCCTGATCCCGGGTCACGTCAGCATATGCCAAAGCTTCCTTTATTACTTTTGGACTCCGCCAGATCTCCACCCGTTCTTGATGTGACTTGAACACAGAACAAGTAAAAAGAGGAACCCTAAGTTTATATTCTGTAATGAATTAGTTTTCTTAATGATGATGATGGTGTTTAGTCTACCATCGGCATCTTTTTCATAATATTATATTTCTTCTTCATTTACTAAGTTTTGTCCATATTGTAAGAAACAAGAATATGATAAGTTCAAACGTTTTCAATTGAAAAGAAAACTTTGTTTGTACAATCTTCTCATGGTGAAAAAGATGGTGATGATCCCATTGAAGCTTTTAGAGAAGACACGACTTATGAAGAGTTAAGAGAATTAATAAACTCACCTTGTTGCATCACTCCACTCCCCCAAAAACTTGAGATAGTCCATTCATCACACATGCACATCTCTCTCATGATTTTTCCACTACTTGTATTTTTGACAATGACTCACAAGAGAATTTGATTGCCTAATGCATCATAGATAGAGTGCACTTTCAAGTGGACCCTCATCCTCATTCTTATGCACTTGGATGGAAGCGTAATGGTTCATCTTCATAAATCATCCATACATGGACTATCTCATTTTCTTTTGGTCCTAAATTTGTTGATAAAGTCATTTGTGATGTGATAGATATGGATTATTGTAGTTTGTTGCTTGGATGACCTTAATAGTATGATTATAAGTCTCAATACGTTGCATTAAATGACAACTACCTACTACATAAATATAACACCAAGTATCTTATTCGTAGTACACTTGAATTGCTAAATCATATTGATCCTAAAATCATAAATCCTTCTTTAACTTTATCTAGTAACTTCCTATCCACAACATCATTTTGTTCCAAATTTACAGTCCTAGGTTTATTTAGCAATTGTACACCTTATCCTTTAGCATTTTCTTTTCTCTTGCATTGACCTCAATTGCCTCAAGACACTACCTCGAGAGGACAATCTAAACATTTCAAAGTTTCTCACCTATTGCAAATTTCTCTCCTCACTTGGAAGTTCAAATTTGGTGGCTTCTTCTCATTGGTTCACAACCTAGTTCGACATTGTTCAACCTCTAAAGATTCCCTTTGGGTTCGCAATGCTTTCCATCAAGATATTTCAAATTAGTTGAGCATCCACGATATTGTCAACACATATCGTGAATCAATATTAAACACAAAGATTGTGTTCGATCATCTTGTAGATATTGTTCGGGATTTTCATATTCCATTCATTACAGATCAAGTTTTCAAAATGAAGACTTACCATACTTGTGAGGGATCTATCACTTCATACCTTATTTTTAAGCAAGGTCATTACCACATTAGGCTCAATGGATTTCTCATCACCCAATGCAAAAACATTTTCCCTCTCTCCTGAAAACATTGGAGGCCAATGATTCATTTTTTAGGAGGAATAATAAGGATTATTTAGTTCTTAGCACATAATTTGGAATCTTAGTTTTGAGTGATTCACATTATTATTTATGTTGTAGGAGATTATTATTGTGTTGATTCCTTCGTCATTTCCTATTTGCATGGCTATCTAAGATCTTGTCTCCAACTAGACCTATACTTATCTTTAGTTGTGATTTCTTAGAATCTTATTGAGAATTTATCTCCTAGGTCATTGAGGTAGTTCTCTTGATGTAAATCTATATAAACTTGTGTTTTGTTTAATGAAAATCATTGAAAGATTTTATTTCACGCTTCTTTGTGTATAACTTTATTTATGAATCAATTTATGCCACATGAGATGGATTTCAAAAACTAGGTCCAAGAAAGATACGCCCATAGGATTTCTTATGCCATTACCACCATTGTCAACATTCCCAATACAAGTATAACACCCCCACTCAGAGTTTCATCAAGTCATTAGTAATTCATTGGAAAGAAAAATAATGTTCTAATTTAACCCAATAGTATGGGATTAGAACCATCAAATTACTTGTCCAAATATATTTTGGTATTTTGGTTCCACATATGGTTATCCTAAAAAGAGAATCTAGGGCCATGGTTATCCAAAAAAGGGTGATTTATTGTGATTGTCTTCATCCTCGGGTGATTTATTGTGATTGTCTCCATCCATAGAAGTTTGCTCGCTTGGAGAGTTCATATGGTACTCTCATCAATAGGTCTTGTTGGGTTTTAAGTGGTTTACAATAGATTGAGTTTTTTTTCCATGTATGGTATCACAACAATTGTATTTTATAGGGAGGCAATCATATCAATCTATGCTTGAATAGTTTTGTTGAGATCACCAACCAATAGCTCAAGTTACTTGAATTGATTCTCAATTTGGGTGAATTCATTGTCCATGATCAATTTTCAAATTGTAGCCATGTATTTTGTGGGTCCACCAAAAGAGTTATTTGAGAATTAAATACTAGTGCAATTAGATTCACACAAAGATTCTATAATTGAGATAGGTCCCCCACAATGGTAAGGTCTAATCCATAGAAAAAGGGTTACTAGAGAGTGGTATCATTGTGATTAGTGTTACATGATAAATATATTGATATAGGTCTCCCACAATAGTACTATCGGGACACTAGCAGGAGTATACTCCTTGACAAGTATTTTTTTTTTTTTTTTTTTTTTTTAAATTCCATATATACTCAAAGATGTAGGGATTTTATTAATGGTGCTATAGAAGCTAGGGTTTTAGGGTGCTAAGGAAAAAGGAGTGTCAAGTTATATATCTCTCTAATATTGTGAAGGGTTTCCAACAATAGTACTCGATTGAATCCTACATGATTCTAATTAAGGATGATAAATTGTAACCTTATTCATACTTCCCAATTCATTGGTACATGAGAGTGATATTGTAGAGTACTCATCTCAATGTTCTATAGAAACAATAAGGTTATACGTTTATGCAAAGTTGGTTGCAAGTGTGCCTAGGGGGATTTTGATCTACTTGAAGGTAAATGTAATGCAAATCCATATATAGGCGTTTTTTCAGATGTGATACTACTCAAAGGGGTTCCAATAGAGGTTACAAGGGTGTCCAATGAGGTGATTCCACTTGTATTTTATGCATGCATTCTTCCCCAACTACAAGTTTTCCTTCTAAATGACAGATATTTTTCTTATTTAAATATTTTGGAACATGTATGTAGACTAAAAAAAATATTCTAAAATATGGGTGTGTGCTAGCTCAAGAAAGATCTCTAATACCACTTGTAATGTACTTAACTAGAACAAATAACACAACATGAACAATATTTAGAGAAAGATAAGTGTGGAAAAGAAAATAGAGGAGATAATGGAATGAAACATGAATATTATGTACCCTTATATTGATCATTCCAAAAGAGAGAAATGTTCACCGGCCTATTTGAGGGGAAACCTCCTTTGAGTAGAGATGTAATATAATAACACTTAACAAAAGATATCATATGGACTTCTATCTCTGTAAATAGTTTCTTATTACAAAAAAATGTTTAACTACTTATGGTTCCACCTAGTGGGACTTATTTAATAAAGAGGACCCATTTTACATTATTTAACTACTCACTAACTAAATAATGGGCCTTATTCAAAGAAAATGACCTCGTACATTAATTAACTAACTACTAAGTATCCAACATAGGGAGGTTAGGTTAGGACACTAACAAATTTGGTCTCAAAATAGTAGTCATTCTTGGAATTACAATACAATAAGTTTTATCCAAAAATGCTACAAACACACAATTCCATAGAAGATTGAGCTAGGTTGGATTAACCCTTCAATAATATGGCAATTTTGTTTAGTAATTCAAAGATCGTATTGCCTTATTTCTTTGACTATGACAACATCATGAGCATGTATCATGTACCAACATTACAAGAAAGAATTAAGACATCACATTTTATGCTTTGGGGAAAACACATCTTAAAGGGAGATAATGTAATAATAATAATAATAATAATAAAGACATAACCTAAATAAGGGACACAAACATTCATCTCCATGACTAGTAAATGCATATAAGTATACCATCACAAGGCATTATATTAATTATCTCATTCATTCATTTATAAATTTTATAATTATAATCCTTTATAGATTTCAACTATATTTCATTGAGATTATGTTGGATATTTTTGTGTATATGAAAAAATGTTCATTCTTGCATCTTTCTATATTAAATCTCAATTTAAAAATATTTGTTACTATACCGACCTTCCTAACCATTTAACTCATCAAAAATTTGGATATTTAGGAAATCTTCTCTCAATCGTTTTGAGTATAAAAATAGAATTATAAAGTAGTCCAAGTAATTACTTCCCAATTTTTATTAAGATCCCATAAGCCTAAGTTGGTCTCAATGGACATTAAATTCGTCATAACCAAAAGTTAACATGCTAAATAAATCCACACAAATTACTACAAAACCTTTATTTGAAATGTCATACTATATTGAATTGTATACACTAAAAATATTTGTCTTTACTATATAACTTCATAGTGATGCATGATGGGTATGGATGGAATATGACATTCGAATTAAAGATTATATCCAATTTGAATGGTTTTTATAGATGGTTTTGATTTCAAGGTTCAAGAATAAACTACCCTATCTAATTCATTTTTATGGTGTGAGTCTAACTTTTTCATCCTTGTGAGCATCATCCTACAATGAGTGTTAAGTGGACTAGTCAAACTCATGAGAAAATTGGTCAATTGCAACTAATTCTCATCAATATGCTTCATGTATTAATGACTTACTCTATGTAGATAATCCAAAAAATAACATGCCTTATGTTGGAGCGCAAAAAATCCTCAATGCCTAAACTTGTTTGTCATTTTTACCTTATAAGCTTGATACATTTTAGGGTATTCAACTTATTGTCCCACTTGAGCTGAAATGAATGAATCTTGTGTCATATATACATACAAACATATATAAAACTCCTTTTCCCAAGGAAAAGATCACAAGAGAACATTGGGCACTTCCTCACCTTTTACAAATGATACCCAGTGTAAGCCAATCAATGTTGGTTATAGCACAAGACCCATTAGGACATCGAGTGAGGAACACAACAAATATAGATAGCCTTGGGTATCAACCACGAGACCTACTGTGTGAAATTCAAAGAACTCAACCACTCAAGTGAGCACACCAAGCTTATATATATGATGTGTTGAATTTCATATTTTTTGCATAAGATTATCAATTAGCCTTATAGTGGAGGAGAAGTTAGTTAGAAAGAAAAATACCTTAAAGGAGAGAATAAATCAAGTGGTTATAAGAGGATAGAAAACAAATAATAGAGGTGAAAATGAGGTTAAGGCCAACACTATAGAAGAACTTTCTAGGAGAAGAAGTGATTCAGAAAAACCATAAGTTCAATTAGAGGTAGAGTCAAAGGTGGAATTTTTAATGTAATATGTTTCTTATGTGGAGCACATGGACATAAAGAATATTAGTTTTCACACAAGGAAAATGAAGAACTAAGACAAGATGCAACAATGCATGTTGTTGAAATATTAGAATCAATAGTGGAAGCAAAGGTTACTTTAGTGCAATCTAAGAAGGGAGATATATTGATACTAAGGAGAGTATTATTGGCCTCAATAAAGAGATTCCAAGGGATCCAAAGAAGAGGAATACAAGTGTTGTAACTTGATTTTGGAATTGGGCTCGTACAGATGATTCAATTTCTACTAAAGTAGTTCAAAAGATAAACATGAAGTGTATACCTCACCAAATGGCTACAAGGTTCTTCAATTGTTGAAAGAGATAAGGTCACTATGTATGAGTGTCGAGACGTGTGATACTAACTTCCATATTGGAGGTTATATTGACAAAGTGTTGTGTGTTGCTTTTCCCATGGAAGCATTTCACATTTTGTTATGAGACCATATAAGTAAGATATATTTGTTCCTTATAATGATATAAGAAATATTGATTATTTGGATAAAGATGAGAAGAAGCATAGGCTACATCCTATGAATGAAACATAAGGGATTGGGAGAATGATTTTGAGACTAGTCATGGAATGTGTGAAGTAAGAAGTGAAGTATGAGTGTGAGTGTGCTATTTTGAGCAACAAAGTTGAAGAAAAGTGTAGTAAGAAGGTTGTGGAGAAGATCCATGAATTAGCTTATAGAATTTTTCGAGAGAGAGTGCATGTGTAGACCAAAGAATAAATGTAGAAACTACATAGCAAGCCTAGAAGGGAGTGTAGTAGGATGAAAAAGGTGAGGAAATTACGAGCATTGGAAATATAAGAGTAGTGAAGCATGTTGTTGGAAGAAAAAGAAAGACTAAACAAAGACATAAGGAGGATGTTGAATCCCTCAAGATAGACAAGGTTATAGATTTATGGTGTGGATATCATTTTAGAAGACTTCCTTGACATCTCTCGTGCTCTTCAAAACTTCCTTAGTTAAAAAAACCATAATGACATTGATACTTTCATTTCCACCTTGTTCAAATACAAATATGATAGTGTGTAGAATGTTTAGTTTGATTCCCTATTTTCTTCCAATCGGGCTTATTGGTATTAGGGGACACTAGCATCATCGTGTCAATGTGAATTGAATCCTATTTATGCCTATTTGTAGACCATTTTAAAGTCTTTCTTAATTTTGTTATGGTTTTAAGTCAATATATAAAAGATAACTTAAATGGTTATATTCTAATGGATAATGATAGTGATGATGATATTTATCACCTTTTAAGAGTAATGAGATTTAACAAAAAAAATTAAAAATGAATGGAATCATATTAAATATTTTTTTAAATTCCTATAATGTATATGGTGGAAATAAAAATATAAAATTTATCATGGTTTTTGTAAAACAACAAGTCTTAAAAGATGAATTAAACTATCAAACTAGGTAAATTGAATCTTAAGCATTATCAAAGCAATATATGAATCTTAATCTAGCTTATTAATTATTATTATTTATCTTTTTGTATGAAGATTGTAATTACTAAATTATTAGTTTAAAGAACAAAGTGAATATTTCCAAAATCTAGATGAATGCTCATGACCTCCATATTAAAATTGGTCCTTGGATTAAACCAAGCAGACTTTGAGATGAGATAATTTCTAAAATTTGCCATACAAAAGAGATTGAGTATGAACATTGCTCAAAATTTTAACATGTCCTAACCTTAATAATATACTTTATAACTTTACCCATTTTCATAACTTAATTGCTCTTCACAACTTCTATGCTTAAGAAAACCATAATAACCTTAATACTTTCATTTCCACTATCTTCAAATATAAAAAATTAATTATAAAAAATATTTAATTTATTCCTTTAATTTTATACACCTCATAACTAACTAGAAAATAAATTATAAAAAATATTTAATTTATTCCTTTAATTTTATACCTCATAACTGCAACCTAACCTATGAGAAGATAACGATGTCTGCCAATAGAGAATCCACACCTACATACATTAAAACCTCCCAATAAAGAACACAGAAACTAATCCTGGAGTTGGAAAAACACAGAAACTAATCCTGGAGTTGGAAGATGAATCAATGCCACATCCATTACAAATTAGTTATTGAATTCCTCATTCGCCTTCGCATTCTATCTCAGATGAGCAAAAGGTAATTCATGAGACCATAAAGGTAGTTGCTGGGTCAAACCTGGAGTTATAATAAACTATCCAAAGGAAGAAGAACACAATGTACCATCATTTACACAAGATTGACCATTTTTACATTGCCATCGTGATATTTTCAGAAAAAAGATAAATGCTCTGGGATCTGCAGTTGGTTTTCTCAAAGGAATGCACGAGATTAGGTGTGTTAACTTCTAAATGTGAAATTCAAAATAGCCAAATCCTTTAGAATATAAGCTTGGGGCAACTTCAAGAACGTTCGAGTGTCACAAAAAGTTGTTAAAACCCTAATAATAAATATCAATCATGAAATGCTCGTAAATCACATGATTTTATATCCAACTTAACATCAACTGCTATTTTATGCAATCATATATGAAATCCCACAACATATTAGTTGTCATTGATAGAATAACAAACTCTAATCATTGAATTATAGATGATTGATTTCTCTTTAATATTTGATGGCCTGTTATGCTCCTTTCAAGTAATGGCCTTTGTTAGGCCCAGACTGTAGTGGAATCTATCACCATGGCAACTGCTTTCTCACTCATCACAGGCATCTATTTGGTGATGATTTAAGGGCATTGTGATGAAGCCAGTACTCAGAGCTTGGATTCAAAGGCTTTGAAGGTTGCTTCATGGCGGACAACTCAGAAAAAATGTCAATAATGTCAAAGGTAATCTTCTATGTATTAATTATATACTACATATGTTGGAAAATAAACCCGCACGCAAGCAGCAAGGCTATGGGAAATAACCTTCAATCAAGTTTTCTGTGTTGCAAAATAAGCTTCCACAAGCTGCAAAATAAACCCGAAGACAGTGGGTTTTCTGTGTTGCTGGCTCGCTGGTTGAAATAGGCAATCGACCGTTTCTTCATCACTCTTCATCAAAGCAACCATTACTGCTTATTTGAATTAGAAGCAATAGTTAAGGTTCTAGGGTTTGCACTAGCAACTAATTTTAAGCCAAGACCTTTAGTCTTTTTCCTAATCGATCTGTACCAGTATTGAGATCCAATAAATAAACAAATATTTAGTAAAATCATTGTTTTTTAAATTGTGTTTATGAATGTAAAAGTGGATTCAACATGTTGAAAAATCCATGGAGTATTTAGATTACACCAATTAATCACTTAATTTGCAGATACAATAATTTCTGATCTAATTTCAAGAAAAAGACCAAAATGTAAAACATAATTTGCAGATACAACAATTTTTAACCTAATTTCTGAAAAAAAAACCAAAATATAGAACATTTAGACTACCACATTTTTTATACCTTCCCTAACCATACTACATTCGGACTGGTTTTGTAACCAGGTATTTTAATACCAACCTTTCATATAATTTCAATTTCAAGAGTTTCAAATAATGTCAAAAGTCCATATTTGAGTAGAATTCATTTTATAGTTTTGTATGTATGGTAAGGATATTTTATGTCAATTAGGGTTAGTTAGGGTGGTTGGGAGAAATGTTGTTATTGTGAGGTGATCTAGAGCAATGTTGTTATCCTCCTTATCCATGTTCCATTAGCACAAGTGACATATTAAACTCATAATAAATATAGTATATTGTTGTAACTGTTTAGAACCTTATAGTTAACTTCAAAATTTTAAATTAATGGATGATCACTTTCAAAACATATATCAATCCAACAAATTTATCATTAAAACAAAATTAAACCAACCATAAATTTAGATTTTAAATTCAATGTTTTCTTAATTTTATTTGTCCAAAAAAAAAAATTATAGTGTAAACTTCTCAGTTTTAGTCCTTTTTAGTGGATATTCTCTATTTAATTTTGCTTAAAATCTAACCAGAAACTATTGAATTTGTAGATTTAAGTGTTTAAGTCTATTTAATTCAAATTCAAAAAATTAAATCTATTTATACATTCAAAATACAATTTAAACAACAAAAAATTACTATTTAGCCTAAATTTATATCCCTAAATTACTAAACAAAAAATAAAACTTTTAAACAATACCAAAATAATATGGTAAATCTATCCATTTAAAATAAATACAACTAGTTGTCATGAAACAATGTGGTGACCAAGTTTGAAGTAGTTACATCGATTAAAAGCACATAAGTCTAGGTTCTAGATTTTCTTAAATAAATTTATTCACGGAAGAAACAGAGTCGGAGAGATTATGATGTAGCAAAGATAAAAAGGTGAATGAAAGATTTAATTACTATATAAGAGTTGATATCATGAAAAGTTGTAAGTCATTTGCATCAATAAATAATGTGGAAATTTTATAACTAAAATAAAAATTCACCATAAAAATAAACTATAAAGGTTGCTATTTAAGATAAACTAACATTATAATAGTTTTTAATGATATTATAATAGTTTTTAAGAAATATAAAATAAAGGTGGTTATTTAAGATAAATTATTATAATAATAGTTTATAAAAAATATAAATATATATAGTTGTTTAAAATTTTAAAAATAAAAATTAAACAAGAATGTTATTTGAGAAATGTTTGATGGGTATTGGAATTTTTTTAATTGATAGTTGAATTTTTTAATATAAATAATTAGAAAGTATTAATTGATAAAAATAATTATATAAATAGTAATTTATTTATTTTAAAACTATTTGATATAATGTATAGAATTAATATTTAGAATAAATTAAAAGAGTTAAAAGTTCTTTTTGATTTAAGAGTTGTTGTGATAAGGTTATATAACAATGTTATTAATGTTATTGTTATTGTAAATTTAAGGATATGAAGGCTGGTCAAAAGAAATTAATTGTCATATAGGAGTGAATGAATGATATCTCTTTTCCTCTTTTCTTTTTGGCATATATATCTATAAGTTATAGGGTTTCTTGGAAGAAGCAAAGAAACAAGGGGTGTCAACACATTTCTAACCATCAACCTTCTTCTTTATGCTAACAATATTGTTCTTATATCTCTAGAAGAAACTAAATATACTAAAGGATTTTTTCTTTAGTGCTAGTTTGATTATCAACGCTTAAAAAACAAAGGTTATGATAATCAAATCCAAAAATATCTCTTACACTAATTTCATGTATGAAAATAACAACTCCATCAATTAATTTCATACAAATATCTTGAAATTGATCTTCATCACAAGCTCAAATCCAACTATAGCACTGGGAAAATGATAAATGGAGGGTGGAAATCTTATCATGGATTACCCTTGACTTTGGTACAAGAAGAAACTTCTATTTGAGAATATCATCACCAATATTATACTATATGGTTGCGAAGTTTGGGGTTGCAACATCTCTAGAGAATCATGAAAAAGATAAAAGAAATTCAAAAGTATTTTATAACTTATAATCTTAAAATTAAATGAAATACACCCTCTCATATCCTCTTCATAAAACAAGTTTCCCACAGAGCATGGTTATGACTAGATACTTAATGTACAAGAACAAGATAAATAACATAGAAGACAAGACTTCTTAAATATAATTCAAAATCCAATCAAAACTACTTACAACTCAAATAAACAAAATTGACATAAATTATTAAAACAAAACAATTACACAATCAAAATTATTTTTACATAATTAACTATAGTTATCATCTTAAATATAAAATATTTGTAAGCATGTATACATTGGAACATAAATTAAAATGCCAATACAAAATACCATTACAAATAACATTTATACATTGAAATTCAACATGATGTGGCACACACTTTCATAATATTGAATGGTAAATGTTTAAGAACGTGCATGGATCTGTTTCCACTCACTCAACAAATGGATGATGCTAATAAGGTCAAAAGATATTTCTAGATATTTGGCATTCTCCTAATGTACATACCTGGTCAATGTTTAAGAACGTGCATAGTTATGTTTCCACTCACTCAACAAATGGATGATGCTAATAAGGTCAAAAGATATTTCTAGATCTTAGCTATGTTTTCACTCGCTCAAAAAAATGGATGATGCTAATAAGGTCAAAATATATTTTGATATGTTTGGCATTGTCCTACAATACAATGAGGAATGTACATACCTGGAAAAGAATTAAAAAAATACAATGTAGTTTTGGCATTCTGCCACGATGAGGAATGTACAAGAATAAAGAATAAAAAATACAATGTAATTTTATATTAAGGATGGAATACTTGTTGAGATTTCCTTTCCTCGCTTCTTCTACAAATTTTTCCCGTTTTAATTGATACATTGGACAATCTCGAAGAATAAACATTTTTTTATCTGTGAATTAAAAATAAATAAAAATGAATTAATCTTTAAAATACATTAACCTTCTAAATTTTGTGATTATCATATTGTTAGTATGTTCGAGAGTTATGCTATGCTCAATATTCAATTAATTTTTCTTATAGACAAATTTAAAATTACATAATAAGTTGTTGGTAAAAAAATTAATTATTTGTAGTTTTATTTAATAGAATTTATTTAATAAAAATATATTTTTTACATTAAATAAATTATTTTTTAATTATATAATAAATCTTGTTTGAAGAAGATGGCCTCATACATTAATTAACTAATTATTAAATACTCAAAGAAGTTAAATACTCAAAGAAGTTAAGTTAAGTTAAGACCCTAATTAATTTGATCTCAAAATAACAATTTTTCTTGAAATTATAATACAAGGAGTTTTATCCAAGAACCCTATAGACACATAGCTCCACAGAATATTGAACTAGGGTAAATTGACCCTTCAACGATATGACAATATTGTTTAGTACTTCAAAGATAGCATTGCCTCATTTTGACTATGACAACATCATGAAGAGAGTATCATGTGGCAACATATAAGAAAGAATGGAGAAATAACATTAATTCTTTTGGAAAAAAACATATTTAAGGGAGATGATGCATTAATAATAATAATAATTTAATAAAGGCATAACCTAAATAAGTGACACAACTATTCACCTTCATGACTCTAGCCAATGAAAATAATCATACTTTCACAAATCATTGCATCAATCACCTCATTCATTCATTTATCAATTATATAATTATAATCCTTTATGGATTTCAACTATATTTCATTCTTATGTTAGGTATTTTTGTATATATGAACAAATGTTTATTACAGTGTCTTACATCCACCCACATTATATCTCAATTTAAAAATATTTGTTATTATAACAACCTTCCTAACCTTTTAAACCATAAAAATCTAAACTAATCCAAAATTATTTACTTACCAATTTTTTTTAAGGTATAAACATAAGTTAGTCTCAATAGATATTGGACATTAACAATCATCATCATAGTTCTTCATCACCAAAATTAAACATACTAAATAAATCAACTCAAATGAATGCAAAGCCTTTATTTAAAAATTTTGTATGCTAAACTTAATTTTCTTTACTATATAAATTCAAGTGATGCATGATGGGTATGGTTGGAATATGACATTCAATTAAACATTTCAATTTGATTTAAATTTCATTCCGATTTAAATGTTTTTTATAGTTCGTTTTTATTTTAAGATTCAAAAACAAATTATCGTGTGTGATTCATTTTTCTAGTTTGAGTTCCAATACTTCATTCTTGTGAGCATCGTCTAATGAAATGAGTGCTAAGTGGACTATTCAAAATCATGAGAAAATTGGTCAGCTGTGACTAAAGATCATTGATATTGGTCGAGTATTAATGACTTTCTCTCCATAGATAATCCCCAAAATAATATCTCATATGTTGGAGTATGAAAACCCCCCAATGCTTAAACTTACCTAGAATTTTTACCTTATAAGTATGAGACATTTTAGAGTGTTCAAATTATTGGCCTACTTTTTTGTAATATTGTATTACTATATGTCATGAATCATGCATTTATTCTCTTTGATTTTTTTTCCTGTGAAAAAAAACATGCAATTTTATTCATGTTTACAAAATTACAGTAGTATATGTTGAAACATTCCTTGTCTTGTTCACCATATTTTTAAAAAGACGAAGAGTTTTTTTCTCCTACCCAAAATTGGTCAATTGGCCAAATGACACATTTTGATATTTCATTCATATCCCCTGATTCTATTGAGTCTATTTCTATATCAAATATTTTCCACTTGCTTATCCTTCTTTACATCAGTCCCTTCTTTTGTGTATATAGAAAGGGAAAGCAACCAAGCTGAAGTAGCTTACAGTAAAAAAATTTATCCATATCTTTTGTATTTATTTTCTTTGATATTTATCATGAAATTTTAATTCCTTGAGTGTGAGTGCAAGCTAATGATGGTCTTTCATGAAGCGTTAGTGGCAATGCAAACCTGGAAAAAGAACAATATGTTAACTAGGATGGATTATTCAAGGTACTTTTACAATGAATTTGAATATGGTGTAAGAATATGAAACGTAGGAAATTGAATTATATTTATGAATATAAAACTTTTATTCATAGAAATTGTGAATGACTAGGTCAAATTTGATTTTTTCTAATAGTGGTATATTATTTTTTACAACAAAATATAAGCTATATGTTTTTGTTCATGCAGTTTTTGAGTATATTAACGATGGCATTTCACTCCAAAACTTGTATACTTGTAGAGAACCTATTTTTCTTACGCCATGTATGTTTTGCAAAATTTTAATATATTAATTTATATCATTTTTAAATTATCAAAGTCAACATATTCCTAAAATTACATTGTCTTTTGTTCGTGCATGCTAAGAGGGTATTAACATGATCAAAACAATTTTGTTTTTTTCATATCGTAGGTATTGGTCTCCTCTAGTGCCACATATAACTCATTTGAGAAATGTTTAATCCTAGAAAAAGTTATAGCATAAATAAGAGAGTTATGTATTCTAGGATTTTTATACATGTGAAGACAAAAATAGATTAAAAATAGTAAACAATATTACATATTTTTTTTTAAATATATATTTGAAATATGCATAGCTGACTCTATCTATGTCTATAGTTTTGTCAACAACTAAATTGTTTATCCTATAGAAAAATAACGTCAAAGACAAAGATATAGAGGGGTATTCACAAAAATGGAGGTTTTTATTAATTTGTAGAACGAACCACTAGGTTTGTCATCATGAACCTAAATTCGAGCCAACCAAGTTAGCATACACCTTGTCAATTCCACCCAAAAAAATTGAATTAATAATATCACGTGCATGTTCTTAATAGCATGCACACACGCTCTAGGAATGCACACACACTCTATAAATGTGCAATGTCTCTAAGAACACACACACACGTCCATCTCTATCTCTCTCCTCCCTCTCCTACATCTACCCTCCCTCTCTATCTCCCTCTCTACCCCCCCTATTTGTCTCCATCTCTCTCCCTCACACTCCTATACATGGTAAGGCCTAGACATGGAAACACTTATATATCAAAAGGCATGGAAATACCTAGACCTAGACCTTACCTTGGAATGCCTCAAACTCTCTCTCTCTCTCTCTCTCTCTCTCTCTCTCTTCCACCATTTCTCTCTCTCTTTGTTGCTAGTCTTAGTATCACTCTCTTTGCCCCTCTTTCTCTCTCTATTCCCCCTCTATGTCTCCCTACCTTCCTCTCATTCTCTCTCTACCCCCCTTATATGTCTCCCTCTTTGATTCCCTTCCTATCATTATCCATCTCTCTAAACCCCCCCTCTATGTCTCCCTCTCCTCCCTCTAACAATCTGTCTCTACCCCTCCTCATTGTCTTGCTCTCTCCCCCCCTCCCCCCTCTTTGTCCCTACCCATCCTCTTTGTCTTTATCTATCTCCTCCCTCATCTGTCTCTATATATACCCCTCATATAATTATTTCTCTCTCCCCTTGTCACACTTTCACACACTCTCTCTCCCCCCCACTATCTCGCCTCTATCTGTCCTATGTCTACCCCTCTCTCCTACATATACCCATTTTCATACATTTACCTCTCTCTCTCCCTCTCACACTCTCTCTACTTCTCTTATATGTCTTTCTCTCTCTCCCTCCCACACACACTTTATACCCCCCTATATGTCTTCCTCTCTCTCCCTCCCACACACACTTTATACCCCCCTATATGTCTTCCTCTCTCTCCCTCCCACACTCTAACACACTCACTCTCTACCTCCTCTCTTTGTATTTCTCTCTCCCTCCCACACTTTCTATCTCCTCTCTATGTCTTCCTCTCTCTCCCTCCCACACTCACACACACACACACACTTTCTATCCCCCATCTATGTCTTCCTCTCTATCCCTACCACAATCTAACACACTCACTCTCTACCTCTACCTCCCCTCTTTTTCTACCTCTCTCTCTCCCTTCCACACTCTCGCACACACACATTATATCCCCTCCTTTATGTCTTCCTCTCTCTCCCTCCCACACTCTAACACACTCACTCTCTACCTCCCCTCTTTGTCTTCCTCTCTCTCCATCTCACACTCTTGCACTCTAGAAAGAGTGGTACATTGGAAGGAAAGGAATAGTAAGGAAATAAATTCCCTTGACCTATATCTAGAAAGGAATTTCAAGACCTAGACCTATACCTATACTTAGACCATGACCTAGAACTAGACCTTTACCTATACCTATACCTAGAACTATACCTAGACCTAGACTTATACCATGACCTAGACCTAGACCTAGAATTAGACCATGACCTATAACTATACCTTACATGTCCATGCATCACACTCTCACATATACTCCCTCTCTATATCCTCCCTCTTCTACTCTCTCCCTCCCTCTGTCTCCATCCATATATTTATCTCCCTCCTCCCTCCCTCTCTTTCCCTCACTCCCTCCCCCTGCCCCATTGTCTCTCGCTCCCCACTTCCTTCCCTCCTCCTCTCTCTCTATATCTCTCCCCCTCCCTCTCCCTATCTCTCCCACCCCTCCTTCTATATCTCTCTCTCTCCCTCTCTCTCCCCTTGTTTTTAGTCTCACTTTAACTATCTCTCAACCCCTCTTTCTCTCTTTCTCATTCTACCTCCCTCTCTATCTCTCTCCATATCCCTCTTGACCTCTCTTCTACTCTTCTTGGATCTCTACCTCCCTCCCTCCCCTTCTTTCACTATAACCATCTCACACTCACACATTCTTTATATATCCCCCTCCCTCCCCCTATACACCCCCTATCTCTCCCACCCCTCCTTTTATCTCTCTCTCTCTCCCTCTCTCTCCCCTTATTTTTAGTCTCACTCTAACTATCTCTCAACCCCTCTTTCTCTCTTTCTCATTCTACCTCCCTCTCTATCTCTCTCCATATCCCTCTTGACCTCTCTTCTACTCTTCTTGGATCCTTACCTCCCTCCCTCCCCTTCTTTTACTATAACCATCTCACACTCACACATTCTTTATATATCCCCTTCCTCCCTCTATCTCTCCCCCTCCCTCCCACTAACTCTCCTCTCTTTCACTCCTAGATCTACCACCTCTTTCTCTCTCTCTCTCTCATTGTTGTTAGTCTCACTCTCACTTTATCCCCCTCCCTCTACCTCCTTTACTCTCACCCCATTTCTCTCTTTATATCTCTCTGTACTCCCCCTTCCCTTTATCTCCCCTATTCCTCTCACAATCAGTCTCACTCTCTCTCCACCCCCTCCTCCCTCCCTCCCTCTCTCCCCCTTCCTCTCTCTCCACTACTCTCCCCCCATTTGTCTATTTATATCTCTCTACCCCACCTTCCCTCTATCTCTCACCTTCCTCTCACAATCAGTCTCTATCTCTCTCTCCACCCCCTCCTCCCTCCATCTCTCTCTCTCTTCCCCTCCCTCCCACTATATCTCTGCTCTCTCTCTCAAACATCTACCCCTCCTTACTATCTCTTCCACCTTCCTTTCACTCTCTCTCTACCTTCTCTCTTTTTC
>ML806832.1:148825-170820 GCA_009831015.1 Picea engelmannii
CTCCATATGTATCTCCCCCTACCTCCCAATATCTCTCCTTTATTTCTATCCTACATCTACCACCTCTTTCTCTCTCTCCTTGTCGTTAGTCTCAATATAACTATATTCCCCTCCCTCTCTCTCCTCTACTCTCCCCCATTTCTCTCTTTATATCTCTTTACTCCCCCTTCCTTATATCTCCCCCCTTCCTCTCACACTAAGTCTCACTCTCTCTCTAATCCCTCCTCCCTCCCTCTCTATCTCCCCCTCATCCCTCCCTCCCCCTCTCTCTCTACCATCACCTAGACCCCCCTAGCTCCATCTAATCCTACACACAACCTATAATCTACCCTTAACCCCATCCACACCCAAGCCTTAAGTGTAGTATTCCTATACCTCTTGTTTTATAATGATATTTTATGGATATGAACATTCACCTATGGCTTAATAATTATTTCACATGGTTTAATGATGATTATGGTATGCTGATTATGTTTTTTTATTTTAATATAAGCATAATATTTTAGTGTATTCCATATTCTTTATTCACAATCAATGTTTGAATCCATCTCAATATCCCCCCTCTTTGATTCTCTCTCTCTCTCTCTCTCTCTCTCTCTCTCTCTCTCTCTCTCTCTCTCTCCATATATTTCTCTCCTTCCTCCCTCCCTCTCTTTCCCTCCCCCCCTCAAAGTCTCCTCCTCCTGTCACTCTGTCTCTCTCCCCCTTCCTCTTCCCCTTTGTCCCTCCATCCCACTATCTCTATTCTCTTTCTCTCCTACATCTACCACCTCTTTCTCTCTCTCCTTTTTCTTAGTCTCACTCTCACTCTCTCTCTCTCCCCCTCTCTCTCTACCCCCCTATTGGTATTCCTCTCTCACTATGTCACACTTTCAAACAATCCATATCTACCCCCTTCTCTCTTTACTTCTTGCCTCTAAAACTCAATATATTTCTCCCTATATCACCTTCCCTCTCTCTCCCCTACTCTCCCCACCTTGCTCTCTTTTCATTTATCTAACCCCCCTTCCCTCTCCCCCCCCACTCCTCTCACTATATCACTCTCTACCCCCCTCTTTGTATCCTTATCCCTCACTCTCTTTTTATTTTCCTATCCCCCTCTCCCCCTCTCTTTATTCCTCTCTCTGTAGCCCCCCTCCCTACATCACAAGGAAATAAATGGCCTTGACCTAGACATTTCAATACCTATACCTAAGCTTATACATATCAATACCTAGACATGGTAATACCTAGAGAATGACCTAGACCTATACGATTACCATGATGTAGACCATGGAATAGACCTAGACCATGACCTATACCATGACATAGATTTAGACAATGACCTAGATATTGACATATACCATGACCTAGACCCCCCTAGATTCATATAAGCCTAGGAATAACTTATAATCAACACTTAACCCCCTCTACACTTGATCCCTAAGTGCACTATGCATATAGTTTTTGTACAACCTTTGCACCCACATCACCCACATATTGGTTCTCTAACCATTGCTCTATCCTTGAAAAAACTTTCAATCCTAACCCCTTAGGTCTTAGTTGTCCCCATGCCCATTTACATCTTTATTCATAAAGATGATTGGTATATAATAAATTCTATATATATTGCATTAATATCGCACACGTGCTCTTGTGACTTGATAGAGTTGTAGTTGTTTTTTTTTATGCTCATTAGGAACACACGCATGTTCCTAGAATGCCAACGTTCTCTAGTGCACATGCGTTCTAGGAACATGCGCGCATTCCTGCTGGGAATTTTTTGGTGCCAAGAACACTCCACTGCCTCGTCTATCTCAAGGCCGAAAACAATTCACGACATATTCACATAAAAATAGCGTGAACATACATGTTTTTCTTATTTTATTCTTGTTGTTTGATTCATAGACAACTTTGTGTTATTCCTAGACCATTGTAGGAAAAAATGGAAGACAAATTTGTCCAAGTGGAATTATAATTGTTGTTTGTATCTTCTTGTGTCTTATTGGAATTGGAAGACAAATTTGTCCAATTGGCATTGTTGTTTTTGTCTTCTTAGAATTGGAAGACAAATTTATCCAATTGGAACTGGAAGAAAAATTTGTCCAATTGGAATTGTTAGTTGTGTAATACCAAGAAAACTTTGTCCAATTGGACTTGGAATTGGAATTATTAGTTGTGTCTTATTTTTTAATACAAATATAAATTTCTCCACTTGGAATTGGAATTTTTAGTTGTGTCTTATTACATAGTACAAAGACAAATTTGTGGTGGGGTGTTTGGAAGCCAATTTTTTTCTTTAAACATGGAGAACCAATGGATTTGAGAAAGAAATTCCTTGAGAAAAGAGAAACTAATTGAAAGGATATAAGAAGAAAGAAAAAAAGAAAAATTGCATATGTCAAAGCATAAGCTTTCAGAAGAGGGAAATCCAATTTCTAGCCGAATAGATGCCACTGTTGTTTCTCCTCCATCACCAGAAGCATAGAACATGATTTCATTAGAGAGAAATCCATCCAGTATCTCATCAAGAAAACTTGTTGTGGATGACCAAATGATGGAGGATTTTCTTGGAGGTGATTATACAATGGATGAAATTAGGGAAGAAAATGGTGTACAACATTGTGGTGAAGAAGTTTATGTGGTGCAATATCTTGTTGGAAAGTCAAATGTTCCAAAACCTAGTCAATCCCATGTCCACTCTCCTCCCAAATTTGATCGGCCAGTGATTGAAGGGGAAAGAACTGCAACATTGTTAACTCCACAACAAGGAGGTCAAGAGTGCCAGAATAGGAGTTCATCATCCCTACTTGGATTGAACTTGTGCGGTGAATAAATCCTAAACACATTCACATCAATGAAAGTGTTCTAGCATCACTTGAAGGTAATTTACCTAACCCTACTATACATTATCATGAAACTATGTTGTGCACTGGGCTCTATAGGCCCATAACATGTATTCCTACAACTCAAGCATCTGTGAGGTTCACATGGACGATTGTTATGTCCATGTTCTCTCTCCTCATTGTACTCTCATGTGCATGCTAAAGCTCCAACCCCTCCATCATTTTCATTGGTAGTCACCTCCTTCCAAGATAGTGAAATAAATCTATTGTGTTGCACTAGGCTATGATTCAATGATGAAATGACTAGTTCTACCTATTGCAATCTCTCTGCAATAAGAGGATGTTGGGTAGGGGGGTAGGCCTTCACCTGGGGGGGTGAGGAAATAACACGGGGTCATTCCTAGCATGCTCTCGGTCATGCGTGGATTCTGTACCCACCCCCTAGAAGTCACCAATGTCAAAGTATATGATATTCTTACCAAAAATAAACTCAACCCATAATTTTCTCATAAAATATAAGGGCATATCCTTCATATTGCAAGGAGATTTATTAAAAACCATATACCACCTATCCATCTAGTTTTGACTAATATGGGGATGGATGCACCAGTCAACGGAGATGTGTTTCTTGGTCAATGGTAGTTTTTATCCATTTCTAGGATCCCTAAAAATAGACAATATTTGTTTTTTTGAAATGCCCAGTTTTTTTACTTCGTTTATGTCCAAACTAGTGTTATAATACTCATACATTCTTTCCCTATAATTAAAAATAGCTCGATCAATTTCCCTTGGGAACTTGCAATGGACTTCACAATGATGTCCAAATAAGTGGCCAAGGAGACTCTGATAGGCTCTCTATTGTCCCTTAATTTTTCCTCAAGGGTTCTTAATATAACCAACCCCTCATCAATTTGAGTGTTTACATTTGGTGGTTGTGGTGGCTTGGGGTTTTGATCTTTTTGGTTTTATTCTGAGTGATTTACATTGTCCCGGGGTTCCATTTTATTATATATGTTGTAATTTCAAATCGATGGCATGTAAATTAGGTTGGTTTTTTAATTAAATAAAATATTACAATTTTTTAAATTTAGATTCTTGGAAGAAAAAGACTAAATTCGGTTAAAACAATTCCCCCAGAATATAACCTAAGGTCCAAAATTAACACATTGAAGTGTGTTCATAATAATCTCTCGGAGTCATGGTGGTCGGAGTGGATTATCTCTCAGAGTCACGGTGATGAGAGTGTTAAGTTAAGGAGATAACTTCACTCTCTGATTTGGAAGTCACTCTGATGCACATGAAAATCAAACTCAATTAGGGAAATAATTTCCCCACCCACGTGAAATTATCAAAAAATAATATAAAAATATATGAAATCCTCAACTCACATGCACTTATCCCAAAAAAACATTGAAATGTGTGTTAATAACCAAAGTCCACAAATTAAAAATTTAATAAAAAGGGAGAAATGTGATAAATAAGTCCATCGAACTTTATGTTGTCATGGGTGGTAGGAGTGGATACATGGATGTGAGTTGATCCACTCTGATGGACTATCACTATGATACCCTATCGAAGTGAGTCTACTCCAATGAGAGTTCAACACACTAGACAATGTTGTAATTATATTAAAATAATACCATAAACTTACTTCCGATGAGTGTAGAGCATGTTTCCCAAAAGAAAATTAAAACAATGTCAAAGTAATGATGACATGTTTTTCCAAAATAAATGTAATAAAATAATTCCAATTTCGTTCTCATCAGAGTCTGTGGTTGGAGTCTATGGCCGGAGTGTGGAGTGTAATGAGTGTTGGGTGAGCTCCGATGGAATCTCATATCCAATGGTCGGAGTATGGAGTTAAAGGGTGAGCTCACCACTCCGATGGGAGCCTTCTTGATGACATAGGCATATAAACATCCCGATGCATGTGGGATATGAATTGTCTAAATTTTAATATAGTATGCTCCTTTTATATGGTGAGGTTTTGACTAGTGAATGTGAGTAAGTCTTGGTAAATGTATGAGTGAAAACCCAATGAGATAGGTTTTAGGTAAGATTCCATATGGCTTGGTTCAATAATGAAAAATTCATATAACTCCTAGAGGTGTTTGGGAGGAAAGGTAGGAGAGTTTCTATGAAAATAGGAAGGCCTTCTTAAAAATAAGGAGATGTGTTTTAATCGTTGATTTTCATGGAAAATACTATAAAGAACATGTGAGGGCCAATGACGATGGACCTGGGATGTTACATTAGATTTTGGTGGGTGAAGGAAAAACAAAGCAAAATAAAATTAAAATAAAAATAAAAAATGAAAATTCAATTTGTTTTTCTTTTTAAGTTTTACATTTTGAGAAAAAGTATATACATGTTACACCATAGGTCTTGGTCAAAACACACTAGGTAACAAGTGGTTTGTTTATATAATAAAAATTAGTTTATCCACGTAAAATGTATCTACCCCATGTAAAATAATTATTTAATGTGAGTTTTCCCCTTAGTAAAAGTAAATACATAAAGTAATTCTGGGGAAAAACCATGGGAAATACCATGCGCTTTTGTAAAACCATGAGAAAAACAAAATAAATTAAATTAAAAGTAAAAATAAATTAAAACAAAATTGAAATAAAATAAAAATATATACAAAAAATTTGTATAAAAATAAAATAAAATTACAAGTTAGAAAATTAGGCCAAATTACACAAGTCAAGGTTCCATTCCCCTCATGGTTCCATCAGTCGGGGTTCTGCATTTAGAGTCCATAATTTAGAAAAAGGTGTTGGATTACTGAGAGGGGGGGTGAATCAGTAATAGAGCAATCTAATCCTTTTTAACCATATAATGCAAGTGTTATATCAATGTAGCATTATCATCCAATATTTACAGAGTAAATAAACAATGAACAAATGAACAATCATACACATACACAATACACCAGTGTTTTTACGTGGAAACCCAAAGCGGGAGAAAACCACATAATGTTTTTTCTTATATGTCTTGAAGAATTACATTCATTGGAGGGTGAAATCATGAAGATGGGTTACACTTTTTCTTCTTTTATAAGAAAAAAAACTGTATTTTCACAAGTTCTTCAACTTCCGGCATACAAAAGTATTTTTTTTATTTAGAATTTCACTTTACAGTAAAAACAAAACTTGTGAAGAAATGTGTTACCTTTCCAATGAATATTTTTCAATTTTTTTTTATCACGATTTGATATGTCAATTTGACAATTGTTTAACAGTATGTTCCTTAAACATGAAAGGAATGATAATGAGTTACTTTTTTCTACAACAATGTATCTATTATTTAACTTTTGTTTTTAAGAAATGAAATATACTACAACAATCTACAAAGACTCTATTTTATTATGACTATAATTTTGAATTTAACAGATGAATATTATAATTTCTAGAATTTGTTGAAGTTGACCAAGCTGAAAACGTTGCAGATTTTAAACACGTGTTTTTCTACACCTTGTATCTATCTTAATTTTTACTTAAAACTAAAATCTAAATATACCCTTTTGAAAAGAACAGTTTAAGGATTATGAATATATGTTTTTCAAATTTTTCCACTGTATATTTTTAGAGATACCGATATTTCATTTCACCGAATCATAATGTGTGCTGAAAATATTATGTACTGTTTTTTTTTAAATTAAATAAAATTAGATAAAAATAAAGAAAATGAAAACAAATTATAAGAATTGAAAGTAGATTCAATTTTGGAAATGTTGGTGTCATTTTTGAAACCAAATTCTCAGTATCTGTAGGAGTCCACAACCTCCGAAGTTTAGGTAAGCTTGGGCCAATTCTCTGGTTTTTGTTTTTAGTCCCAATTTCATGTTTTCGGCCAAAATAATATTTCGCCCGAAAAACAATTATTTCGGACGAAAGACTAAAATCTAATGGAAACCGTCAAAGTTGAATGGTTTCCAAGGTTTTCGGCCGAAAAAACCTTCTTTTGGCCAAAATACTGTTGAGTGAATTCTGTCCTTTGGAAAAAATGAAAAGACACATCGTATCCTTTAATTTCGTGCCAAATTGTATAAATAGGCTTTCGATCGAATACATTTAACACAATTCATTGGATGGACAGACATATATAAGCTCGAGGATAGGGATTTCAAATCATTTCTATTATTGATTACAGTTGTATTCTTTTCTTTCTTTATTTCTTCCCTCTGTTCCATAGGCTTAATCACAAGATCGATATCGATACATGATGATTTTCTAGAGCACTTAAACAAAGTTTCTAATCATCTTTTTGGTTTTTGTTGAATAAGGTAATTGATGTTTGTTCAAGTTTTTATTGGAATAACAATTTATATGTTGAAAGATAAATGTTAAGCATTTTTTCAAGGTGAAGTCTTTGTTGAACATATATTTTACAAATAACTATAAAAGTCATGGTAAACAAAAGTTTGCACAAGAGAAAATTTGATCGCACTCGAGATGATACTCGCCAGATCGAACAAAGGAAAAAGCTTTATCAAAGAAAGAAACAAGAACGTGCAAATATTGAAGAAAGAAACGATGATAATGTCAATAGAGATTTTTGACAAGAAGAGGTTCAACCAGGTATGCATGCACATATGATGATCGAGCACACTACACAGATTGGGACTGTATTCAGAAAGTACAGAATTCAAATTTAAAATATTATAAATAATATAATTGATTGTAATTACAATTTGATGTTTTTCAAAAAACATAAATAGATTTGTCTCATAATGTCAAAGAAGACATTGAAACTAAAATTGAAGCAGAAGGCATTGAAACCGAAATTGAAGCATAAGACGTTGAAACCGAAATTGAAGCAGAAGACGAATCACCTATAGGTATGTACATAAATTTATATTAATACAAGATGAACACTCAAGTATATATAATTTAGTGAATTTGCGTCCGGGTTATGTTTTTTAATATAAAATTTAAATTGAAATATGCAGGAGAATCTATCAACATTGATGATGAAATATTAGAAAATGTTGATACTGACAAATTTGGGAAGAAAAAAGCTAAGAATTATATAAGATATCGAACTAAGAATATGTATAATATTTTTTTCAAAGATGAATCAGTAACAATACAAGCTCAACTTTTACTTTTTCTAGTGAATTCAAGAAAGTTAAAAGAAGCTACATCATTATTGGGTGTTCAAAAGTCGACAAAGGATACAAAGGTGAAAAAAAATTTGTTTAACAATATAACTAGTGTATTAAAAGCTTTTGGAAAATCTCGAAAAGAATATGTCTGTGTTGCACATAGAACGTTACAAACAACAATTGCTTCAGGGAGCAATATAAAAGATCATTTGACACGACACATGGAAAAAACAATGGGAACATCAAGAAAAACATTGCACAAAAATAGAAAATTTCGATTGCAAATAGATGTAAATGATGAATTGCCTTGTTGGACAATGATTTCTAGACAACCCTACAAAGATAGACTTGCAAAAAATGTTAAAGAATTGGCCCAAAATTGTTGGTTGGAAGAATCTCGTGTTTCACCACATACAAGGGATGTGTTGCGACCAAGAATAGCACGAAAAAAATATGAAGAACATACAAAAAATATATTTCCAATGCCACAAATAGAGTTGTTCAATAAGTTCAAAGAAGAGCACAAAGAAATTAAAATTTCGATCAATACATATGTGCAACAAAAACCATGGTTTGTTAGACCCATCACTGTCTGTGACACTTGTTGTTGTCATTGTCATGTGGAATTTGAGTTGTATTACGACACTTTTTTTTTATTTTGGTAAACATTTATGGCCAGGTTCACCTCCTCCTTCCACATTCCATGTTTTTATATCTGAAATTCTATGTGAAAGAGAAGATGATGATTTATTTTACAAAAAAAAATGTGTTGGTGGAAATAAATGTGATCATTGTGGAAATATAAGTTTGTTTCATTCAAAGTATCATATTGATATGAATGATAAATCATTTTCTAATATAAGAGTCAATTGGAAGAGATATGAATATATGAGCAGCACGGCTCCACATTCTTCAAATGTTATTTCCAAAAGGATTGATTTGAAGGTGTTGGCGTCGGAAGTCACTCCTGGATTGCTTGCAGGAGCAGAGCCCGACACCCATCAGTTTAATGTCACATTTTTTTTATAAAGGGGTGATCGAATAGAGATAAAGACTCGAGGAAATACTACTCTAACTCAGGGACTGGGTCTAGCATGTGTGGGACAAAGGAGGTCTTGATCCAACTTCAGCGAGTGGGTTGATTAAAAGATGATCAGGTGGAAGAATTGATAAGAAAGGTGAACAAACAACTTTGGGCAACAGGATTTCGGTAGTTTGTAGAAGAAAGACTCTGAATGCAAGGTCTGCTTGGTTCAGGGTCTCAAGAAACTGAAAGGGGACTTGACTGGATCCTCCAATTCCAAGTCACTCAGCGTTAAGAAAATCACAAGGACTGATCAGAGACAACGTAACTGTTATAGTGATCCATTACAACATCATCCTATAAAAACTACAACTCGACTGGATCCTCCAATTCTGAGCTGTTCTAACACAATATAACAAAGATGTAAAAGAAACCGGCATTCATAAGGCAAGAAGTCTCAAAAGTCTATACATAACCAAAATAACCGTGCTTCATTAAAACTTTACAACTGGGAGCTGTGCTCAACCATCGATGCTTTGAAAAATATCAAAACTGAGTATATATACTCCTAAAACATTTGCCCAACAAAGGCGTCTTAGACTTTCAGGATGGGGCGTCTCTTCAATCAAATATGGCCTGCACTCCTCTGTCATACGTCGCCTTAACTCTACATGGCTCATGCTAAGGAGTAGTTGAGCCTTTAAATGCCGAATTAGCGTGCGCAAACTTCCCTGGTGAGTCGAGGACATCGGGATGGCTTCTGTGGGAAAACCAGTACAGAGGACCATCTTGGGCAGGCTTCCTGCCGGGACATCCATACCTTGCAATTAATGAGTGAGGGGAGGTTTCAACCACCCTCTCTCTTCTTCACTCACTCTGAGCAGGTATCAGGATGGAGATCAAGTTGAACTGGCACCTGGAGAACACAGTGATCCCTTCTGCAGCTAAACCCGACGCTTCGGCCTTTTGCGCAGTTCTTTCTATCACCCCCAAGTGACCACGGGCTGTGACCTTGTGCCTATCTTCAAAGGCGCTTTTGGCACTTCGCGTCTCGCAGCTGGGAGGAGCTAGTCTTCGATCTTCAAAGTTGTGAGGGGCGAGAAGGCGAGGAGCCTAATCGCGCACCACGTGTCCCTTTGGATGGACGACCTTGATCATTTCGGAAAAAGTGTGGGCTCTTTTTATTGTCGATTCCCTCCACACATAACCGTCGGCTAGGAATTAAGTGCTAGTGCCTCTCGTAACTCACGACCTCGCGAGTTGGAGTGTCAAACCTTGGCACTCTCCCTCAGCGAAATCCCGAGAGGCGATGGCTTTCTTTCCTTTCCACAATTCTCGCGACTCGCGATCTCGCGCAAACAAAGGATATGGTCCGCCCTCCGAACTCACGAACCCTGAGTTCAAGAAATGAACTCACGCATCAACTGATCGTGATCAACGACCCTCGTTACTTCGCGAGTTCTCCATGGGGACTTCTGACCGTTCACCTCTTTAAAACTTCTACGCTATACTTGGCGTGACTCGGCTGACTGCAATTACCCACCGACCATTGATCTGCTTCGCAAAATAGACCTTGGATTCCACCGACGACATCTTTCCCACTCGCTTGACTTGTTATTTGGAAAAAAACAGGGATTCTCCCGCGTTGCGCTTGAGCATTATGTGAAACTTACAGACCCGAATGCTTTCGATCCCATGACAAGAATTATCGCTAACATTAGGCTCCATGGGGGATAGAGTCATCCCTGTTATGCTCTAAGAACTCCTTCTGCAGCTTCAGTGCCTTGCTGTTGGGCTATGGAGTCATTTATTAAACTGAAAACAAAAACAATATTTACAAAAACGAAAGAGCTGACTGCGGCTCATAGAAAACATTTTTTCAAAAAGTGTCCATTTACTGGGCCATTGAAAACTTCTTTGCCCTCCAGATCCTGCAACCTGTAAGTGTTGTTTGAAAATACTTCGAGGATCCTGAAAGGCCCAAACCAGAGGGCATCAAACTTGTTGTGCTTTCCCCTGTCCTGCCTGGGTGCATCCCATTTGAGCACCAGATCACCCTGCTCGAATTCTTTCTTCCTTCCCTTCTTGTCAAAAGCCTGCTTGATCTTCTGCTGATGATCGTAGGCCCTGTGCATGACCTGCTCTCTATTCTGTTGTATTTCCACCATTTGGTGAATCCTTCTGACCATATTGTCAGGCTCTCCTTCGAGGTCTTGGAGGAACTTTGCCACAGATAAAGCGAGCTGAGTAGGGAAAACAACTTCCGTCCCGTAAACAAGTTGGAAAGGTGAGATGCCCAGGGACTTCTTGGTTGTCACTCGGTCATCCCATAGAGAAAATTTGAGCTTTGAATCCCAGGCCCTTTTATTGTCTTCCAATAATTTCTTGATGAGATTGATCAAAATTTTATTGGAAGATTATGCTAGTCCGTTTCCTTGAGGATAATAGGGGGTAGAGTGAATCAGTGAAATCTCAAATTTCTCACAAAACTTGACCAGAGGCTCAGACCTGAAGGGGGTGGAATTGTCAGTGACAATTCTGCTGGGGCAACCAAATCGGGATATGATGTCTTATAGGAAACTGATAATCACTTTGTGGGAAGTTCTTCTGGTGGGAACAGCTTCTATCCACTTGGTGAAATAGTCTGTTGCAGTCGGAATCCATCTGTGTTGGCCACTTGAGGGAGGATGAATTTCTTCGATGAAGTCCAATCCCCACTGGTGGAAGGGTGTTGAGACTACTACAGGATTTAATGGCAGAGATTTGAGCTACTGCTTTCCTGAGAACTTCTGGCATTTGATGCAAGCTCTAATTTCTCTGCAGACATCAATGAATAAAGTGGGCCAGTAGTACCCAGCTCGAAGGAACTTATGGGCTGTGGTCTTCCAGAAATGATGACCTCCGCAAAATCCACTGTGGAAGTCAAATGTAACCTGTTGGGCTTCTTGTGGGTCCAGGCATCTTAAAAACACCCCTAGAGGGTCCTTCCAGTACAAGGCCTGGTCAATGAGGCAATATCTGACCGCCCTGAGCTTTAAATCTCTCGCCTTGCCTTTTTCCATTCCATCAGGAGGCCTCAATTCTTGCAGAAGATATAAGATATCTTCATACCAGGGGCATGCTTCTAGTGATAAGGCATTCTGGAAATGCTCGTTGGACGACTCAGCTTGCTCGTTGATGAAGTTAATTCCCAAGGCCTCGCAATTGGATTCAGCCAGCAACTTGGCTAAACCTTGCCCTTTTATCAACTTGGTGGGCTTAATCTCCATATCAAATTCTAGGATCTTGGTGATCCATTTACCTCTCCTCCCATCTATGTCAGGCTGTATCAGAATGTCCTTCACAGAGGCCGAAGGAACGTATGTAGTGATCCTTGAGTGTAAGACATAGACTCTGAAAGATTTGAGAGATTTCACCAAAGCATAGGCCTGCTTATCCATGATCTCATACTATAGTTCTCCATCTCTCAATGCCTTGCTATAGAAGGAAATAGGTTTCTCTTGCTCTTGATCATTTTTCTGCAACAAGACTGCTGCTATTGTATCGCAAGAAGCAAAAGAAAAAATCAGGAAATCTTTAGAATAATTAGGACTAATCAGCACAAGTGCCTCAGTCAACGCCTTCTTTATTTGGACAAAAGATTTCCTGGGTTCAGCAGTCCATTTTATTTCATTTCCCTTCCTAAGCATGGTCGTGATGTGTTTCACCAACTCAGCAAAATTTGAGACAAATCTCCTCAGAAAATTTATCTTCCCCAAAAAGGCCTGAACTTCCTTCTTAGATCTAGGAAGTGACAAGGTCTGAAGTGCTTCTACCCTGCTAGGGTCAATCCTTACTCCTTCTGTAGACACTATATGGCCCAATAGCTTCCATTCCTTCATAGAAAACAAATATTTCTTGGGGTTCAAGGATAGGCCAAACCTCCGACACTTCAGGAAAACCTTTTTCAGATGACCGCCGTGCTCCTTGTCTGTCCTGGAGAAGACTGTGATATCATCCAGATAGATTACCACAAATTGATCCTTCTCTCCAATGAACGTTATGTCCATGGCTCACTGAAATGTTTCTCCTGCATTCATCAATCCGAAAGGAATTTTGTCATACATGAATGTGCCCCAAGGAGTGGTGAAGGTTGTCTTCTCTCTGTCCTCAGACATGACTGATATCTGATTGTAGCCAGAGAAGACATCAATCATGGATATTCTAGATGTTCCAGTGACCTTCTACAATATGTGCTCCATGTTGGGCAGGGGGTAATTGTCTTTCCTTGAGCTCCTGTTTAGGTTCCTGAAGTCAACACAGAGTCTGATTTACCCACTTTTCTTCCTTACCGGGACCAAATTGGCCACCCAATTGGAATATATCAAGGGGACAATGATTTGGGCATCCAACATCTTCTTCACTTCTTTCTCCATGACAGGAAGCAACATGGGATTTATCGGTCTTAGCTTCTGCTTGAACGGCTTAGCCTCTTCCTTCAGCGGGATCTTATGTTCAATGAATGATGTTTCATACGTCTTGAGGTCTTCGTAGGTCCATGCAAACACATCAACGAATTCTCTCAGTAGCTCGGTATATTCAACCCTCTGCTCCTTGGTCAAACTCCTTGACAACTTGACAAACTTAGGCTCCTCTAGTGTGCCAATGTTGCACTCGGCTGTGTCAGCATCATCACCTGAAACTCTACCCTTTATTGCCACATCATTCCCATCGAACAATCTTTCTAACGGGACTAGTCCCCTCGGAATGTGATTGATATGCAGCTGAATAATGTCATGCTTTGCTATTTTACTCAGCAACTTACCCCCCTCAAGATTTTCTTCAGAGACAAAATCTTGGTCAATATGCATCTCTAAAAATTCTTCGATAGTCCCCAAGAACTTCTTGATCTCGAGATCATCCTCAAACACCTTCCAATGTTGGACGTTGTTAGGTATGGAGGGCCTATATTTTACTTCTACATCATATCTCAGCTTGGGCGGCAGGGGTACTTTGAAATTGCTTGTCGATGTAGCCAAGGAATCAGGCACTGTGTTCTCCTCTCTTGGGATGAAAGAAATGTTAAACACTGAGAAGAGACTATCAATTAGGTCCCATACCTCATTTATGTAACTCCTAAGTCGAGGGTGCTTAGCCTGATAAGAGCTTATGATCTGTTGGACTACCAACTCGGCATCTCCGAAGACTGCCACCTCCTGAATTCCCATTTCCCTTGCGGCTCTTAGTCCTAGGATAAGAGCTTCATACTCTGCCACATTATTGGTGGTTTTGAATTCCATCTTATATGACAAGGATATGGTTTCTTGAGAAGGGGACACAAAAAAACACCCCAGCACCAGCACCTTCTTGGTAACAGGCTCCATCAAAAAACATTTTCCAGATTGGAGTGATGGAGGGAGGAAATTTAGGGGAAATGGTGGACTACTTTCTGAGTTTCAGAGGAGGCTCGGGGGCATGGGTGAGCTGTAGTAAACTGGAGCCTAAATCAGTGTCCAAGTCAAAGACAGAACGATTGGTAGGGTTGGCTTCGTCGCTGATTATATAGGCCAATTGAGCTTCTCTATATAGTCTTCTATGCTCTCCTCCAAACACTGGAATGGTAGCATATGTGAGGTCCATATGCAAGGTTCCCCCCAGTCTTTTTATCCAAGATCTTGAAAGTAGCATACCGAACTTGGGGGGGACATCATCTACCACGATATCCATGACCACACTTTTCATGGGCAGTTGAAACAAGGTTACAACCAGGTCTTTAATAACTCCAAGACACTGAACTCTCCTGGAGTCAAAAGAATAGAGGTCATGATAGGCTCGGGTGACTTCTAGTTCTAACTCTTCCATGACAGTTTTGGGCATGAGGTTGTGAGAAGCCCCTGAATCCATCAAGCAGTTGTGCAACACTTTATCATGTATGTTCAGGGATGTGTAGAAGGGAGGGGATGAATCATCTCTATATTCTACCATGGGACCTAGGACAACTGCTGGCTTTTCGTCTTGGAGGTTTATGGATTCAGTGGGAAGGCATGAGGCTTCAGACTGTAAAAGATCAGAAAAGCATTTTTTAAATTCTCCATGTTTAATCATCTCGGTGAGAGGCACAAGGATTCTGATCTTTTGAATCTCGTGCTCAAAATTAAAAGAAGATGTAAGCTTTGGAATCTCTCTTATTTCAGGGGCATGATTGTGGACAATGGGAGAGAGGGGTTTAGCCTTCTTACCTCTGTGACCATATGCTACTTCATTAGCAGGTTTCTCTATTCTAGTAGACTGCTCGGGAATATCAGGTGCTGCTGCCTTTTTGTCGGACCTCAGGTTATACCTACCTCGGCCGCCGCTAGCCTTGTCCCCCTTGCTTAGTTCATTCAGCTGACTGTCCATGAGAGACTCCTCGTAGGCTGATTGAGTGAGATGAGGAAAAGGAGGAGTGTCTCCGAAGCAATGGATTTCATGATCAGGATCATCTGCTTCCCCTTCTTCTTCCTCGGTTATAAAATTGTTTTGGAAAGGGGCTTGAATCTTCTGATCTTCTCTGTCTCTTCCCCTTTCTTTTTGCACAGTCGGGGGAGTAATATGGTTCGGCCTCCTGAATCCTCCTTTGTTTTGAGAGTTTTGAGGGCCCTTGTATGCTTGCCTCCCCTCCACCTTCATCCTCTCCATCTCTGCAGACAGATACTTCACCATTTGGGTCATCTCATCCACTTGAGGGTGGGGCACCGATGGGGCAGAAGTTGAGGCTTCCGACCTTCCCTTTCTTCTGTCTGCATCGACCTTGTTCCTATGCCTGTCAGCTGCTAATACATTGGATTCCACTTCTATGGCCGCATCTTTCATTTGAGCTAAGGAGGTGGCTCTTCTTTCTCTCAATAACAGGCAGAAGTCAAGGCCAAACGCACTAGCATAAGAAATTTTGGCCGAGGCTTCTGAAGGCTTTATTTCGGCAGGAATTTTATTATACATATTATTGAATCTTTTGGAGAAGTTAGAGACAGACTCTCCATCCATCTTCTTCAGATACCCGAACTCTGTCATGTAATACATGAAGTCCTTCCTATCGCCCTACTGCCTCAGGAAAGCACCATCCAGAGCTTCAATCCCAGCAATAGATCTGGGAGCCAATCCTCTAAACCACTTCCTTACTTCACTATTCAGGCTCTGGATGAAGACTCTCATCCAGACATCTTCATTTTCAATGTTGAGGTTGTCTGCATAACTGTAGAAATCATCCAGGTGCTCTTCGGCAGTTATGTCTCCTTCCTCAGTGAACTTGGGCATGTATTTCAAGTAATCCCCAGCAGGAAGAGGATTCATAGGATGGGGTAGGACTAAGGGAGCATATCTGGCAGCGACTATGGCATCCATTCTATTTAGAGGGGGATTAGCACCAGCCATAGGAATATTAGGTGGGGGAGATCTGGGAGGGGAAGGAGTTCACGAAGGGGCTACCGGGAATGAGTCTCGGAGTGGAGTGGGGAACAAGAGAGGATTTGAGGAGAAGGCTAACAAACTCAAGTCGGAAGGCGCTTTTCTTCGTGCAGGAGTGGGAAAATCCTCTGCAGTCACGGGTCTTCGCCGATAAACATCTTCAAAGGAGAGGGGAGTGACAAGGATTTCTCCCTCTAGTCCCAGACCAAGAGGGGAAAACTCAGCAGGAACACTCCCAAAATTCAGGAAACGAGAAACCTCTGAAGGAGGTCTATCAGGAAACTAAGGAGGAGAAAAAGGAGTTCTTACAGAAGGAAATGGCGGATTACCTATTTTGGTGGTGGAAGATTCTTCTTCAGGGGCCTTTCCCTTTCTGAGAACCACCTCCGGATCAGTTATAGGTGTAGCTAGAGGCAGCTATGGATGTGACCGCGTATGTCTACCTCTGGAAGCCACAATTAAAACAACGTGTTTGCTCCAGTGGAGTCGTCACAATGGAGTCGCCAGGTGCATAGTAGCAATCTCAATAGTTCTGATACCTGATGCACCTTCAGAATCAGCTGATCGTTATCATTCAATCCCGGGGAAAATATTCAACTTCGTCCCCGGCAACGGTGCCAGAAATGTTGGCGTCGGAAGTCACTCCTGGATTGCTTGCAGGAGCAGAGCCCGACACCCATCAGTTTAATGTCACGTTTTGTTTATAAAGGGGTGATCGAATGGAGATAAAGACTCGAGTAAATATTACTCTAACTCAGGGACTGGGTCTAGCATGTGTGGGACAAAGAAGGTCTTGATCCAACTTCAGCCAGTGGTTTGATTAAAAGATGATCAGGTGGAAGACTTGATAAGAAAGGTGAACAAAGAACTTTGGGCAACAGGCTTTCGGAAGTTTGCAGAAGAAAGACTCTGAATGCAAGGTCCGCCTGGTTCAGGGTCTCAAGAAACTGAAAGGGGACTTGACTGGATCCTCCAATTCCAAGTCACTCAGCGTTAAGAAAATAACAAGGACTAATCAGAGACAACGTAACTGTTACAGTGATCCATTACAACATCATCCTATAACAACTACAACTCGACTGGATCCTCCAATGTCGAGTTGTTCTAACACAATATAACAAAGATGTAAAATAAACTGGCATTCATAAGGCAAGAAGTCTCAAAAGTCTATACATAACCAGAATAACAGTGCTTCATTAAAACTTTACAACCGGGAGCTCCACTCAACCATCGATGCTTTGAAAAATATCAAAACTAAGTATATATACTCCTAAAACATTTTCCCAACAGAGGCATCTTAGACTTTCAGGATGGGGCGTCTCTTCAATCAAATCTGGCCTGCACTCCTCTATCATACGCCACCTTAACTCTGCATGGCTCATGCTAAGGGGTAGTTGAGCCCTTAAATGACGAATTAGCATGCGTAGACTTACCTCGTGAGTCGAGGACATTGGCATGGCTTCTGTGGGAAAACCAGTACAGAGGACCATCTCGGGCAGGCTTCCTGTCGGGACATCCATACCTTGCAATTAATGAGTGAGGGGAGGTTTCAACCACCCTCTCTCTTCTTCATTCACTCCGAGAAGGTATCAGGATGGAGATCAAGTTGAACTAGCACCTGGAGAACACAGTGATCCCTTCTGCAGCTAAACCTGGCGCTTCGGCCTTTTGTGTAGTTCTTTCTATCACCCCCAAGTGACCACGGGCTGTGACCTTGTGCCTATCTTCAAAGGCACTTTCGGCACTTCGCGTCTCGCGGCTGGGAGGAGCTAGTCTTCGATCTTCAAAGTTGCGAGGGGAGAGAAGGTGAGGAGCCTAATCGCGCACCACGTGTCCCTCTGGATGGACGGCCTTGATCATCTCAACAAAACTGTGGGCTCTTTTTATTATCAGTGCCCTCCACACGTAACCATTAGCTAGGGCTTAAGTGCTAGCACCTCTCGCAACTCGTGACCTCGCGAGTTGGAGTGTCGAACCTTGGCACTCTCCCTCAGCGAAATCCCGAGAGGCGATGGCTCTCTTTCCTTTCCACAATTCTCGCGACTCGTGATCTCGCGCAACCAAAGGATATGGTCTGCCCTCCGAACACACGAACCCCGAGTTCAAGAAATGAACTCACGCATCAACTGATCGCGATCAACGACCCTCGTTACTTCGCAAGTTCTCCATGGAGACTTCTGACCGTTCACCTCTTTAAAACTTCTGCGCTATACTTGGCGTGACTCGACTAACTGCAATTACCCACCGATCGTTGATCTGCTTCGAAAAATAGACCTTGGACGCTGCCAACGACATCTTACCATCTCACTTGACTTGTTATTTGGAAAAAACAGGGATTCTCCCGCGTTGCGCTTGAGCATTCTGTGCAACTTGCAGACCCGAATGCTTTTGAGCCCATGACAAGAATTATCGCTAACAGAAGGTATATAAAATCTGCGTGATAGATTTTTTGAAGAGGCTTGAGGAATAAATCTATAAATACACCAAGCATTCACATAGAGCTCTATGGAAATATATACAATTCAAACAATCCCGGGAAGTGTTTCCACTAGGGAAAATTTTGTCTGTAGTTAATTTTGCATAGAATTACACATTCGTTGCACAAAAAGAAATACAGAGCGAATATTATCATTTTGATCAAGTCACGATATTTTTCCATGTTCTATATAGACATGCTCAACGGATTATTGGTAACATAGAAAACACCAATGAGAATCGACATGTTATAAAAGAATATCACTTTTCAATAAGTGATGATCGAGCACACGACACACATTATGTACAACATTGTTTTGATACATTTTATGATTCATTGAAATAACGTGAAATTAGATTTGATCGACATTGGATATGGTCCGATGGGTGTGCGGGTTAGTTCAAATCTGCACAATCATTCTATTGGTTATTCCATCTTCATAAAAAATTAAACATTACATATTTTTGGAATTTTTTTTAGACTGGTCATGGAAAAGGAGAGCACAATGGTGCAGGGGCATGTATAAAAAGAGCACTTCGAAGGTATCAGTTGAACCCTCATGCCGATCGATTTGAATCCATTGAACAAGTTGTTAAATGGTGCAAAATGGCGCTAAGACATGAATATAATCCGTCAAGGGATGTGCGCAGGTGTGTCTATATATAAATGTTACATGTATGTACACAAGATATATAAATTTGAACGTGTTCAAATTTATATTTAATCTTCAATCATTTCTTGAGAGATTTAAAGTTAACAAGTTATTGTCTTGTGAAGGTTTTTTTGGTATGTTGGAATCGAAGATGTAAATAGATCAATCCCATATGACGCCAATACAATACCTGGGACACAAAAAATACATTCAATTAAAACAAAACGTTTTAAAAATGGGTTTGCATTTGATAGATGGAATGACTATTGTTTTTGTTCAGTTTGCATATAGGACACATAATCCATAGATATTTGCGAGAACGAAAATGCAGGATATGTTAAATCTTGGAGACATACTGAACTTAATGTAAAAGGGAAAATGCCACTTGCAATCTCATAGGAGATGGAATCAAATGAAACTGTAGTGTCAGTTGATGGTGATAAAGTTTGTGATCTTGTTAGAGAAGGTAAAATTTTTATGTTTAATTTTTTTCAAATAACTTGTAGATGTCTTTGTGTGATAATATAATATGAATTATTTGCAGGAGATGTTTTTTCCATCGTTTCACCTGTAGAAAACACTAAAAACATGAAATATTATTTGATGTGATGCACACAACAAAAGATGAGGCTATTAGAAGATTTTGATGATAACGGTTTTATATATGAAAGAGGATCCATTGTATTGAAATAATACTTTTTTTAAGAAACCAATCAAATCGATACTCATGTTTACTTTCAAGACTACCAATCAGATGTCACAAGTTGTCAATATAATCATTTGGTATGTGCAACGCACATAAAGTTAATAGAAGTACAATTAAAAAAAAAGTTAGAAAATGGAAAATGTCCAAAGTCGATCATGAACGAATAATTGAAGATGAAATACCATTACGGTGTTTTTAAACAAGTGGTACATGTGTACATTCTAGAAATTTTTATTTTTCATTGAAACTACATTCCATATTTTGATGACTTGTTTTGACTATCTTCAAACATATTTCCAAATATAATATTTATAAAAAGGGTACATGTAAAAACAATCCAGACCATTCTTAAAAAATACAGATAAAATATGGTTCAACCATATTTTATGTGTTTTTCAACCATTACACCAATAATATTTTCTATTGTGTTTTTCAACCATTATGTTTTCTATTGTAATAATATCTTGTTTCAAATTTTAACTCATTCCGATTTTTATTTTATTTTATGAGCATTATATAAATTAAAGTTGAAGTGAACATCTTTTTTATTTTGAATATTTTGAGCATTTTATTTTATGTTAACACACAAACCAAAAAAGAGTTGAACATCTCTTTAACTCAAGATTTTATTGTATAAACATTACCTATAATTAATTTGGATATCTCTTTTACCTAATTATTGTAATTTGAACATCTCTTTTATCCTTGATTTGAGAGCATTGACTTCTCTTTGGATTTTATTTTATTACTTGGGTATATGAACCTTTAGGTGAATATCTCTTATAGCTTTATCATTTTTTTAATGACTACATTTTATAATATACATATATACTATTTAGCTAAAGATAAAATTAAAGAAGAGTTTGAATCTCTTCCATTTTAGGGTTTTATTTTATTGTCACATCATTTTGAGCATTTTATTTTATAGTTAACACACAAACCAAAAAAGAATTGAACATCTCTTCTATCATCTCTTCGTTTTCCTAATGTAATTTTCTTTCATACATGTTATCTGAGTTGTACAAGGGGTATGTGTTGTTCCTTGGCATGTTTAAAACACAATGTTTGAATGCATACCTCCTCCCTTGAATTCCACATTGGTTACCTTCTTCCAAAATCAAACACGAATTTCTGAAAGTAAATTGGTAAGTCATGGAAATTTCTTCATACAGTTCATACCAGCATAGGTGACGGCTACCCTGCCCCTCGCGAACACGGTCGCCCCACCAGGACCTTCACAAATCCGCGGCCCGAAGAGTTGACACTCTTCCTCCCCCTTTCGAGGTTTCGCAACCCACAGTCTCTCCCACACGCGCTTTCCCTTTTATAACTTGCCTGGGGAAAGAATCGGAGTCTCGCCTCTCGCGAGTCCCGACGTCGAATGTCTTTTCCCCGAGTTCCCGAGACCGAGGAAAGTCAACGTTGACTCTTCTCTCGCTTCTCACAACTCGAGGGATGTGTCCTCCCACACCCGGACTCAGAAATCCCGAAATGCCGATCCCGCGGTCTCGCTTCTCGTGACGTCGCACCTCAGTCGCCAATCGTCCCCCTCCCTGAGACCCGAAGTCCCGAGGTCGCGATGCCCGAAGTCGCGGATCCGTCAATGACCGTTGAACCCCGATGAGGAGAGAAACGGCCGCCGAAGTTAACCAACTCAACCTCACGATTCCCACTAAATGGGCCAGTCTCTCCCCTTCTCAGTCCAAGGTATTTCTCCTCAGTTTCGCTCGCACTCTAAGGAGTTCTCTGAGATCTTGATCCCTCTGTAATATTCCTTCCT